>JAJOZX010002632.1:337500-402500 GCA_023014485.1 Bathynomus jamesi | reverse complement strand
GGAACGACCGGTTTCTCCCCCTCAGCATAGGTTTCCAAGGAATTTACGAAGGGGTCCGGGGCTCAGGAGATCCCCCATCCCCTACGATGTTGGGAGGTGTTATTTCCGGTCACGTGATTGACCCAGTGCACTGCGTCGATTAGCTGATCATTCCATTTCTAGGGCTAGGAGTCGAGTCGACGGGGAATCTTCTCCTCCCATGCCATAAGCCTAATGATAGGCTGTACTGGGTTCCCGGAGTCAAGGGGACCCGATAGGTCGTCTTTCGGGGTACGACAACACGTGAAAACCGTACCTTGCACCACGTCGGTTAGCCTATGATTCCGTGTATTTGTAAGGCGAGTTCGAAGCGGGGGGGGAATCTTAATTAAATCTTCTCCCCCAGAGCCATAGGCCTAATGGATAGGTCTCGTATTGGGTTCCCGGAGTAATGGGATCGCCGATGAGTCTAAGCGTGTACCGGGAACAACCTGGAGAATTTTGCGAATGGAGCTAGAAGCCGCGCAAAGTAGCCTCTGTAGCCGTTCAATTAATTCTCGGTCCACGTCTCACGGGTATCTATCGAAGTTTGACCGTGGCTGAAAGGACCTATGAAATGGTAGATAGATTTCTTTTTGGTCAGGTGATTGACGACTGCACTGCGGCGATTAGCCGATGATTCCATTTATAGGGCTAGGAGTCGGGGGGAATCTTCTTCTCCCCAAGGCCATAAGCCTATGGATAGGCTGTATTGGGTTCCCGGAGTCAAGGGGACCCCAATAAGTCTTTCGGGCGGTACGACAACACGCGAAAACCGTACCTTGCACCACGTCGGTTAGCCTATGATTCCATGAATTTGTAAGGCTAGGAGGAAGCGGGGGGACATCTTATCTAATCTTCTCCCCAGAGCCATAGGCCTAATGGATAGGCCTCGTATTGGGTTCCCGGAGTCAAGGGATCGCCGATGAGTCTAAGCGTGTACCGGGGACAACCTGGAGAGTTTTGCGAATGGAGCTAGAAGCCGCGCAAAGTGGCCTCTGTAGCCGTTCAATTAATTCTCGGTCCACGTCCCCCGGGTACCTATCGAAGTTTGACCGTGGCCGAAAGCACCTATGAAAAGGTAGGGCCGGGGTGATCCTAGCCCGGCAGCAGACCCCTCTATAAACCACTCGTTGACTTATAAGTAGCGCGTCATAGGGCCTATGTCTTGGGCCAAAATTTTCCATCAATCGCGCGCCCAATGCCTCGGCTCGTCGGAGCAACTGTCTCCCCGGTGCCTATGGCGACCCATAGGGCTAGCGATCAGCAATAAGTAGAAGATGGAAGGTCGCAGATTGGGCTCTAAAGGCGCCCGAAATCTTGTGAGTTTCAACAGGCAGGTAACATCATGCTGAGGGGTGAGATCGTGAGTTTTAGTCCCTACCCTCTCACGGAATCTACCGGTTGAATTAATTCCCGTAGCAATGTGATGTAGGATGCTGCCTAATCGAAATTCTCACAACTTGCCCAATGGGTGTTGTAGACCGTCAATTCACACGAACCTTCGCCACTTGGCGAAAAATAAAATAAAAAATATTGTTAAGTCTCATCTAATAAAGAACGGCCCAAATAATGCTGCTGGCTGTGTCTGTTCGATTGGCTGTACGCAATGTGACTCGGTTCAAACTTAAAAAACTATAGACGTCAGAGTAAAACAGCACAAATATGCATGCAGGACAGCAAATAATTCTAATGCATTGTTTAAGTGAGTCCAGTGGTGGGCACGCGCAACGATTTTTGTAGCGCCGCAGCCGCAACCGCAACTCTGCTGAAATAGTTGCGCCGCACGCGCAAGCGCAACCCTTTTCAAAAAGTTGCGCCGCAAGCGCAAGCGCAACTGCCCACCTTTATGTTTAACCATATGTAAAGATTTAATCTTATTAATAAAATCATAACTGAAAGGAACATTATAGAATGTGCATTCATATACTTAATTTCAATAACAGTTCGGGAACGTATAAAGTGGATCACAGCTTGTTGAAATAACGTTTGCCTTTTATCAATACTCGTTAACTTTTTGTAAATCCCTCATATTTTGTTTACGATGTACGGAGATATACAGCCTTTCTGCTTCATTCCCTGACGAGGTGTACTGTTGAATACACGAAAGAACTTGGAATCGCTTTTCACTTTATATATATATATATATATATATATATACAGGGTGGGCGGAAAGTAGCTCCCTATTTTGGATTGGTAAAAAAATACGTATATTATCCATTTATTTCAGAAGAAATAATATGAAAAGGTAGGCATACATGGTAGGTTTCCTCTAAAATTCAATGTGGGCTCCAACTCTTTCCACCAGCTTAAAAGCCGCCCAGGAATGGCGTCCACTGACTTTAGCAGGAACTCCGGCGGGATGGAGGACATGACTTCCCGAATTCGGTCCTCCAGTTCTTCCAATGTCCTCGGTTTGGTGCGGTAGACTTCTTCCTTTACCCACCCCCAAAGATCTGATATTTATGCAAGATGGCGCCCCTCCGCACTTCGCTCTTGTTGTCCGTGAGTGGCTGGATGCCCACTTCCCTGGGCGTTGGATGGGTCGTCGTGGTCCACATCAATGGCCAGCCAGGAGCCCCGACTTGACACCGTGCGACTTCTTTCTTTGGGGGTGGGTAAAGGAAGAAGTCTACCGCACCAAACCGAGGACATTGGAAGAACTGGAGGACCGAATTCGGGAAGTCATGTCCTCCATCCCGCCGGAGTTCCTGCTAAAGTCAGTGGACGCCATTCCTGGGCGGCTCCAGAAGCTGGTGGAAAGAGTTGGAGCCCACATTGAATTTTAGAGGAAACCTACCATGTATGCCTACCTTTTCATATTATTTCTTCTGAAATAAATGGATAATATACGTATTTTTTTACCAATCCAAAATAGGGAGCTACTTTCCGCCCACCCTGTATATATATATATTCTGTAGAACACCAGAATTTTATTCAATATGTAAGTCATGGGGCCAGTAATGTAATGATGGGGTTGTTTAACCCCCTTCGCAACATCTAAGGTCATATAACGGAGGAGACCTACAGCTTTACGTGGGAACCGAACCAAATGTCGCTACATAATCTGGACTCGGGGGACGGTCCTTCATCCAACACTACTTCTCAGACCAACGTCGCTTAACTTCACTGATTGACAAGAAGCGGTGTTACGATATTGGCCACGACTAAGTTGAAGGCAATAAAAGAGAGTGAATGCATATTATTTTACTGCATGTAAGACAAAATTTATTTAAAAATATATGAAATTACCTTTCTTACATTACATCTCAGGAATAAGCAATGCAGTGTCAATAGACGGTCTCAAACGCGTTTAAAATGATGTCAAAGGGTTCGAATCTCGCATGGCATTTCCTGCTAGGGAATGATGGAAGAGAATCCTATTGATTGGTCACCTTTATTTTTATAATAAGGTTTTATGCAACTCGCCGAAATAACTTGTTCACACGTTCCTTGTCCAAGTAAAAGTAAAAAAAAAATTATATTTAATTTTACATAAATATTACCAAAATAAGAATAACTATTGAGTCGTTATATATATATATATATAATATATATATATATATATGTGTGTGTGTGTGTGTGTGTGTATTGCTCTGTAGTATTAAAAGTGTTTCAAGGACCGGTTTGGTTACAAAATGACTTGACCATATTTCATTAAATGAAATCAATTGCGCATAATTTGGTTCGTGGATGTGCATTTAGTTCTGGATACGACTCATCAAGACTCTATTCAATTTTAGCTACGAAAGGGTAAAAACTATAAGGTAAGGGTGTTCATAAAGGGTGTATGATATAACTTACATTCGGTAAAAAATTCTCAAATGACAACTATGGTATGATGCTAAAAAGTTAGATTCTCAGATTGACTGTCTGTAATGAAAATTAAAGTATCAACCCAGTTAAACTTAACCCATTAGTGCCCAGAGGTCTTTTCCGAGACTGAATAAAATAGTCTGGCGTTAGCCACAACAAAATCAGTAAAGTGACGCTAGGCCCTAATGGGTTAATTAACAGATGTTTGTTTGATCACATATTTCTTTTATTTCCCAATAACTGACTCCAAATTGGTGTATATAATTCTCCAAGTACATGTAAAGAATAATTTATTTCTCTAAGTATTTGTGTTCGAGGAAAAGTATTACAGTTTCTAGTTTTTTATTAGGAGTCGAAACCCCAAAATTACTTTCGGTGTTATGATCTATAAAACCATCAAAATAACCTCCAAGGAAATGATATTCAAACTAGTTGATCCCTAACTCGTGATAGATCTTCAAGCGCTTAATTCAAAATTTATTAAACTATAGTATCAGCAAACTGTAATGTTACATAGTACTGTAGTTAATACGTTATTAGCTTAATTATTCTTATCGATAGGAGAATATTTTTTCATGTTCATCTATAATGGCGCACTGTAAAATTACAAGGCTCAGAAAAATGAATATTTTCCCATAAAATTACCTAACAGATGAACTATCTATTATGAAAAATTCGGGTTAATTTTTGTTTTGTAAAACAAACCAATATTTATATATAGTTATATTATTAATTTAAATTTTTAATTATATCAACATAATTAAGTACTGGTCTCGACAAACAGAAGTCTGGTCCCGACAACTCTGTATATCGATAAAACCAAAGAGACCAGACTTCTGTGCACCATTGTAGACCTTACAGCTATGGCCAAAGGAGTTGAAACACCTTAAAAAATTTTGAAGTGGGAGAGATATTAACAGAAATTACTTATAACATCACTGATGTATTTTGAGTGATAATGAATTTAGTAACATTTGTCAAGATACGTGAACTTCTTCAGAAAGATTTGGTGTAATTATTATTTGCTATATAAGTTTTAATATGTCAAACTTTTTAAATTTTTGCAGTTTCTTTGTAAGTATATTTAAACTACTAAAAAGTATGAAATTCATACATCAACGGTACATCATTACTCATGCAGACTTAGCATTTGGGTCTCATTTGATTTTATCAGCCAAACTTAACATGTCCTAGGATGATGGAACTCTTTTGGCCAAAGATGTATATGCCGCATTTAGTTTTCCTGGTGCTTTCTTTTGAAGTTTATTCGGGAAATAAAAGAAGCCTTATAGATATAAGTTTAATGTCATTTAAAACTCTATGACAATGACGTGAGTTAAGGCACAGATAAAAAGAGAGATTCTAAGGTGTGCAACTCTTTTGGTAATGGCTGGCTTTGGCCAAAGGAGTTGCATCACCTAAGAACTTTTTAAATTTGGCTGATAAGGACAAATGAAACCTGCATGATAATTTTGCACCAGTAATAATGTGCCGTTGACGTACTGAATTTCATACCACTTTATAGTTTAAATATACTTACCAAGAAACTGCCAAAAAAAAATGACGTATTACAATTAATATAGCAAATAATAATTACACCAAATCTTTCTGAAGAACTTCACAAATCTTGACAAGTGTTACTGAATTCATGATCAGTACTCAAAATACATCAGTGATGTTATACGTAATTTCTGTTAATACCATTCTCATCCCCCAAAATCTCAAAGTATTCCAACTTTTTTGGCCATAGTTGTACAGTTAAAGTATGAAAAGCATAGCTTTCATCATCTGGAGCTTCATCGGAATCCAGTACTGCTCCATTTCACTTCCCGTTTTACGATAACTTCTTCAGCATCATTATTCGAGTTAAGAGTTGATAATTTCACGACAAACTTGTCGTTTGCGGCACGAATCGTAACAGCAAATACTTTTAGCACCGCAATCTCCATCCCTTGGACAAGCCAGTTGAGGTCCCTCGCCACATTCTGGTGTACAATAATCGGCAGAAGCTGAAAACAACGAAAATTTCAGAATGAAAAATGATTGGTGTCGATTATAAAATTAAGTTAGATTACTTGTCATACCAAAATTTAACTTCATATAGCTCCAAAAGACTTGACACAAACTTTTGTTTATGTAATAATAATAACTCAGGAGAGCCAGAAATTGGCAGAGCACTCATGCCAGACGAACGCAGCCAATTACGCTAACTAAATGTTCCTCAAAAGTAATATTCTATTTAAAATATAAACCTAAAAGTGATCAAATAAAGTATAAAAAACTTCTTTTGACATGACTTAGACTCATATTAACTGTTATTATTGAATATACAGTGTCGAAGAAATAATGGTGCAAAACTAATCTCTCATTTTTCTTACGATCAGTATGTGTACAATGTGTTTGTTTACTTTTCCAAACTGTTCAAGTTTAGAACACTTTCACAAGATGATCATCATTTGTCGCTACAATGTATATTCGACACTCGAATTCTATTAAAGCATTAACAAGATGCTCTTGTAGAATGTATCCAGTGACCTGTTTCTTTGACGGAGTTCTGCTAGACTACTGGGTTTGTCACAATACACAAGTGTTCTAACATACCACCCACAGATAAAAATCCAAAAAGGTTAAGTCGAATGATCGAGGAGCTATGCTCTGACCGGAATGACAACTGTAAGGTCTTGTCAGAAGTACGTTCAATCAGTTTATCATGTACTTAATGATTTATCTTGATTCAGTAAAAAGTTAAAAAGTACGCATTTTTAAAAAAACTAGTAATTTCAAGGTCGATGCGAGACCCCTAAATATTGATAAATTTTTGTAAAAATGGTACCAATGTGCTAGTATAGTGCCAAATAATGGGAAAAACCACGATCACCTATACTTTTCAAAAAAAATTGAAAAGTGGGCCACCCTAAATTCTTCAGGTGATCCCTTTGGGATTCTTTCTTATTTCGGAATAAATTCGTTCGGCGAAAGGGTGCTACTGTAGTATGCGTTCTACCTACGATTCGGCGGTCTACCTTTTAATTATAGCTTCTTATCTTCTTATTATTTTATTATTAGGTTAATTGTACGCCCTTGACGATTGGTTAGGTTAAGTCGTGATATTTTCGTTAAATCTAACGAAAATATCACGACTTAACCTAACCAATCATCAAGGGCGTACTGTAGTATGCGGTCTAGCAATTATGCTAGTGGCCCGATGAGTGGCCCGCATATAGTTGTCTAAATAACATCGGATATCGTCATGAAACGGTCAACCATCAAGAAAACTATGTGGATCCAACCTCAGGGGCACATACACAAGAAATTGAGCGATCGTGGTTGGATGTGAAAATAGATATTATGAAAAGAAAAAGAGGGGTTCCGCCTCAATTATTACAATCGCACCTTGACTATTACTGTTGGAAAGTATTTAGAAAAGATGACGATTTGTTTATTGCTTTTTTAAATAATGTTCGAACTGTATACAGATGCTAATACTGTTTTTTCGTTCTTGTAATTTTGTCATTTAATGTTTTAAATGTGTTAATGTGTTAATGTTTTATAATTCCTTAATGTTTAACTTCTTTAATAATTCCTTAATCGTGTAAATTAAATTATAATTCCTTTCAATTCATTTTCAATTCCTTTTAAATATTTTGAACGGTAGACCGCATACTACAGTAGAAACTTAACGGTAGACCGCATACTACAGTAGAAACTTAACGGTAGACCGCATACTACAGTAGAAACTTAACGGTAGACCGCATACTACAGTAGCACCGGCGAAAGAGTATTCTGAAATCTGTGAGCTTTCTTCTTTATTTTAATGACGACAAAAACGCTCCCAAATTTAGCATAATGTAGAATTCATCATTAAATTTCATCATTAAATTCATCATTAAATTTATCATTAAATTTAAAGGAGCTTTTGTTAAGCATTAATGAACTAAGGCAAGGAAACAACTTGCGATACGTCATTAAAATAAAAAGTAAAAGCATAATTAGAATTCCCAAAATTGTTTCTATACTCTCAAATCCAGTCAATTCTCTCCCAAGAAAGGAACAATAAATATAAGAGATTAAAGTCGTAATCGCATTTACTATTACTCTTAAACTTATTACGAAAATTGGCACCATACTGGTACCTTAAATTTTTAAGTAAACCACATCGTAAAATAGTATTGCTTAAAGTTCGCTGTTTCTCGATATTATATATATATTATATATATATTATATATATATATATATATATATATATATATTATATATATATATATATATATAAACCTTGGTTAACCTTGATTTTGCTTCCGCTCGAATTGTTCATTCTGACGAAGGTCAAGCTTGTCACTCCACTTTAGATCTACAGTTTAACGTGAAATCCGAACCACGCCCCACCAGCAGTCCATAGTCTTAACAACTAACCAATAATTGTTTTTTTCGCCATTGAGAGAGAGCGGAACCATTATAGCGTGCTGCCTGTTGCATGTTGATTGATGCAATCCCTTGCATTCTAGCGAAGTGAGCAGGAGAGCTGCGATTGAAAATTGAAGTCCGTTGTCAGCGTGCTGAGTGTCATCTAAACAACGTCCAGCAAATTGATGTACTGAGTATTATGTAATAAAATTAAAGTGAAAGGGTCCGATTATTGCCCATATTTGTTGTGTTTTTCGTGAAATAGTATGTGCGCTCTTGGTCAGTATTTTATGTAAACTTTTTCTTATTTTTTTTCTATGTTGCCCTGATAGTAACTGTATAACTATACAAATAATTGTTTCAAATGTAAAGCGATCGTTGATGAGAAATCGCGGGAATAGATTGTGAACTTGGGATTTGTGTAGCCACTGTAAGAAAATTTTCTGTTATTTTTTTTTGGCATGTATAGATTAGTTACAGGTTGTAATTTAATTATTAGAGTGAAATGTTATTTTATGCAAATGTGAAAATTATAAAGTTTTCGGTTTTTATAATATGATACAATATATGTGTTGTGTGGAATTTGTCAAATCTATTATTTCTTGTCTATTTCTAAACTTTGAATTTGTTAAAAAAAAAAAAAAAAAAAAAATATATATATATATTATAAATTTGTTGAATAAAATTATGAAATTTGTTAAACGATATTAATAAGTTTTCTAATGGAAAAACTTATTTTCAAGGGGGTGATGCGAGTGTAGTAATGCTTAGTTAAGAATATTAATTTCTGTTTAATTAAATAAGATAATGTTTAATGTAAATCATTTACTAATGATTATGAAATTACGAAAAAGTATGGTTGTTAGATTTAAATTGCTTAAAATGGGTAGAGTTGGTAGTCGTGGACAGAGGAACACAAGGAGCCGGCTACCCATAAGGGAGTCAGTCTTGAGGCAGGCGCGTTACGCGTAAGTTGACGAAATGTAACGTAGAATTAATTAGTTGTGTGTGTCCCTCTCCGACCTAAATTAGTATAATAGAAATTTCATACTCGCATACCCCTAACTTAACTAAACCATTTTCGGAATTAATAAAATGTTAATAAAGTGTTGAAAAGGAGTATTAATATACCCCCCCCCCCTTCCCCCTTTGTTTTATAACGGTTTTCAGTCTCGGTGTCGCTACCATGATATTTATACGATACGGCAAAAAGAGTGTAGAGAAGCAAAGTGATAAATGAAAGAAAGAGCCGATAGAGAATAAATAGAGATATAGTAAAGTAGAAAGAAGCGTAAATAATGAAGAGAAAGTAAATTAATAAGGGTATTCACTACATTTTGATGACCCTCTATTTGTAGCTTCAAGAGTTCTTCCAGTTATGGTTGCCATCGATTTGTCCATGACAAAGGATGAGGAACTCAGACACAATTTCAAAATGTTATGATCTGCAAAAAAAGAAATAGGTTAGGTACCTGGCACAGGCATAGTGCATTTTCTAATTACCTATATACATTATACATTCCGCCCGTATATGGTGACTCAGTTTTTTGAAAAGTATAGGTGATCGTGGTTTTTCCCATTATTTGGCACTATACTAGCACATTGGTATTACCTGTATACAGGCACAACCTTTAAACCGTTAGTCGTATGACATTGGCAGGCACACCAAACGACTTCTCTCATTAAGAGGATTCAGAAAACATCCCTACTTAATGATTTATCTTGATTCAGTAAAAAGTTAAAAAGTACGCATTTTTAAAAAAACTAGTAATTTCAAGGTCGATGCGAGACCCCTAAATATTGATACATTTTTGTAAAAATGGTACCAATGTGCTAGTATAGTGCCAAATAATGGGAAAAACCACGATCACCTATACTTTTCAAAAAAAATTGAAAAGTGGGCCACCCTAAATTCTTCAGGTGATCCCTTTGGGATTCTTTCTTATTTCGGAATAAATTCGTTCGGCGAAAGGGTGCTACTGTATAGTATGCGTTCTACCTACGATTCGGCGGTCTACCTTTTAATTATAGCTTCTTATCTTCTTATTATTTTATTATTAGGTTAATTGTATGCCCTTGACGATTGGTTAGGTTAAGTCGTGATATTTTCGTTAAAACTAACGAAAATATCACGACTTAACCTAACCAATCATCAAGGGCGTACTGTAGTATGCGGTCTAGCAATTATGCTAGTGGCCCGATGAGTGGCCCGCATATAGTTGTCTAAATAACATCGGATATCGTCATGAAACGGTCAACCATCAAGAAAACTATGTGGATCCAACCTCAGGGGCACATACACAAGAAATTGAGCGATCGTGGTTGGATGTCAAAATAGATATTATGAAAAGAAAAAGAGGGGTTCCGCCTCAATTATTACAATCGCACCTTGACTATTACTGTTGGAAAGTACTTAGAAAAGATGACGATTTGTTTATTGCTTTTTTAAATAATGTTCGAACTGTATACAGATGCTAATACTGTATTACAATTCGTTTTGTAATTTTGTCATTTAATGTTTTTAATGTGTTAATGTTTTATAATTCCTTAATGTTTAACTTCTTTAATAATTCCTTAATTGTGTAAATTAAATTATAATTTCTTTCAATTCATTTTCAATTCCTTTTAAATATTTTGAACGGTAGACCGCATACTACAGTAGAAACTTAACGGTAGACCGCATACTACAGTAGAAACTTAACGGTAGACCGCATACTACAGTAGAAACTTAACGGTAGACCACATACTACAGTAGAAACTTAACGGTAGACCGCATACTACAGTAGAAACTTAACGGTAGACCGCATACTACAGTAGAAACTTAACGGTAGACCGCATACTACAGTAGCACCGGCGAAAGAGTATTCTGAAATCTGTGAGCTTTCTTCTTTATTTTAATGACGACAAAAACGCTCCCAAACTTAGCATAATGTAGAATTCATCATTAAATTTCATCATTAAATTCATCATTAAATTTAAAGGAGCTTTTGTTAAGCATTAATGAACTAAGGCAAGGAAACAACTTGCGATACGTCATTAAAATAAAAAGTAAAAGCATAATTAGAATTCCCAAAATTGTTTCTATACTCTCAAATCCAGTCAATTCTCTCCCAAGAAAGGAACAATAAATATAAGAGATTAAAGTCGTAATCGCATTTACTATTACTCTTAAACTTATTACGAAAATTGGCACCATACTGGTACCTTAAATTTTTAAGTAAACCACATCGTAAAATAGTATTGCTTAAAGTTCGCTATTTCTCGATATTATATATAATTATATATATATTATATATTATATATATTATATATATATTATATATATATTATATATATATAAAACCTTGGTTAACCTTGATTTTTCTTCCGCTCGAATTGTTCATTCTGACGAAGGTCAAGCTTGTCACTCCACTTTAGATCTACAGTTTAACGTGAAATCCGAACCACGCCCCACCAGCAGTCCATAGTCTTAACAACTAACCAATATATTGTTTTTTTCGCCATTGAGAGAGAGCGGAACCATTATAGCGTGCTGCCCTGTTGCATGTTGATTGATGCAATCCCTTGCATTCTAGCGAAGTGAGCAGGAGAGCTGCGATTGAAAATTGAAGTCCGTTGTCAGCGTGCGGAGTGTCATCTAAACAACGTCCAGCAAATTGATGTACTGAGTATTATGTAATAAAATTAAAAGTGAAAGGGTCCGATTATTGCCCATATTTGTTGTGTTTTTCGTGAAATAGTATGTGCGCTCTTGGTCAGTATTTTATGTAAACTTTTTCTTATTTTTTTTCTATGTTGCCCTGATAGTAACTGTATAACTATACAAATAATTGTTTCAAATGTAAAGCGATCGTTGATGAGAAATCGCGGGAATAGATTGTGAACTTGGGATTTGTGTAGCCACTGTAAGAAAATTTTCTGTTATTTTTTTTTGGCATGTATAGATTAGTTACAGGTTGTAATTTAATTATTAGAGTGAAATGTTATTTTATGCAAATGTGAAAATTATAAAGTTTTCGGTTTTTATAATATGATACAATATATGTGTTGTGTGGAATTTGTCAAATCTATTATTTCTTGTCTATTTCTAAACTTTGAATTTGTTAAAAAAAAAAAAAAAAATATATATATATATATATATATATATAATTTGTTGAATAAAATTATGAAATTTGTTAAACGATATTAATAAGTTTTACTAATGGAAAAACTTATTTTCAAGGGGGTGATGCGAGTGTAGTAATGCTTAGTTAAGAATATTAATTTCTGTTTAATTAAATAAGATAATGTTTAATGTAAATCATTTACTAATGATTATGAAATTACGAAAAAGTATGGTTGTTAGATTTAAATTGCTTAAAATGGGTAGAGTTGGTAGTCGTGGACAGAGGAACACAAGGAGCCGGCTACCCATAAGGGAGTCAGTCTTGAGGCAGGCGCGTTACGCGTAAGTTGACGAAATGTAACGTAGAATTAATTAGTTGTGTGTGTCCCTCTCTGACCTAAATTAGTATAATAGAAATTTCATACTCGCATACCCCTAACTTAACTAAACCATTTTCGGAATTAATAAAATGTTAATAAAGTGTTGAAAAGGAGTATTAATATACCCCCCCCCCCTTCCCCCTTTGTTTTATAATGGTTTTCAGTCTCGGTGTCGCTACCATGATATTTATACGATACGGCAAAAAGAGTGTCGAGAAGCAAAGTGATAAATGAAAGAAAGAGCCGATAGAGAATAAACAGAGATATAGTAAAGTAGAAAGAAGCGTAAATAATGAAGAGAAAGTAAATTAATAAGGGTATTCACTACATTTTGATGACCCTCTATTTGTAGCTTCAAGAGTTCTTCCAGTTATGGTTGCCATCGATTTGTCCATGACAAAGGATGAGGAACTCAGACACAATTTCAAAATGTTATGATCTGCAAAAAAAGAAATAGGTTAGGTACCTGGCACAGGCATAGTGCATTTTCTAATTACCTGTATACATTATACATTCCGCCCGTATATGGTGACTCAGTTTTTTGAAAAGTATAGGTGATCGTGGTTTTTCCCATTATTTGGCACTATACTAGCACATTGGTATTACCTGTATACAGGCACAACCTTTACACCGTTAGTCGTATGACATTGGCAGGCACACCAAACGACTTCTCTCATTAAGAGGATTCAGAAAACATCCCTACTTAATGATTTATCTTGATTCAGTAAAAAGTTAAAAAGTACGCATTTTTAAAAAAACTAGTAATTTCAAGGTCGATGCGAGACCCCTAAATATTGATAAATTTTTGTAAAAATGGTACCAATGTGCTAGTATAGTGCCAAATAATGGGAAAAACCACGATCACCTATACTTTTCAAAAAAAATTGAAAAGTGGGCCACCCTAAATTCTTCAGGTGATCCTTTTGGGATTCTTTCTTATTTCGGAATAAATTCGTTCGGCGAAAGGGTGCTACTGTAGTATGCGTTCTACCTACGATTCGGCGGTCTACCTTTTAATTATAGCTTCTTATCTTCTCATTATTTTATTATTAGGTTAATTGTACGCCCTTGACGATTGGTTAGGTTAAGTCGTGATATTTTCGTTAAAACTAACGAAAATATCACGACTTAACCTAACCAATCATCAAGGGCGTACTGTAGTATGCGGTCTAGCAATTATGCTAGTGGCCCGATGAGTGGCCCGCATATAGTTGTCTAAATAACATCGAATATCGTCATGAAACGGTCAACCATCAAGAAAACTATGTGGATCCAACCTCAGGGGCACATACACAAGAAATTGAGCGATCGTGGTTGGATGTGAAAATAGATATTATGAAAAGAAAAAGAGGGGTTCCGCCTCAATTATTACAATCGCACCTTGACTATTACTGTTGGAAAGTATTTAGAAAAGATGACGATTTGTTTATTGCTTTTTTAAATAATGTTCGAACTGTATACAGATGCTAATACTGTTTTTTCGTTTTTGTAATTTTGTCATTTAATGTTTTAAATGTGTTAATGTTTTATAATTCCTTAATGTTTAACTTCTTTAATAATTCCTTAATTGTGTAAATTAAATTATAATTCCTTTCAATTCATTTTCAATTCCTTTTAAATATTTTGAACGGTAGACCGCATACTACAGTAGAAACTTAACGGTAGACCGCATACTACAGTAGAAACTTAACGGTAGACCGCATACTACAGTAGAAACTTAACGGTAGACCGCATACTACAGTAGCACCGGCGAAAGAGTATTCTGAAATCTGTGAGCTTTCTTCTTTATTTTAATGACGACAAAAACGCTCCCAAATTTAGCATAATGTAGAATTCATCATTAAATTTCAGCATTAAATTCATCATTAAATTTAAAGGAGCTTTTGTTAAGCATTAATGAACTAAGGCTAGGAAACAACTTGCGATACGTCATTAAAATAAAAAGTAAAAGCATAATTAGAATTCCCAAAATTGTTTCTATACTCTCAAATCCAGTCAATTCTCTCCCAAGAAAGGAACAATAAATATAAGAGATTAAAGTCGTAATCGCATTTACTATTACTCTTAAACTTATTACGAAAATTGGCACCATACTGGTACCTTAAATTTTTAAGTAAACCACATCGTAAAATAGTATTGCTTAAAGTTCGCTGTTTCTCGATATTATATATAATTATATATATATTATATATTATATATTATATATATTATATATATATTATATATATATTATATATATATAAAACCTTGGTTAACCTTGATTTTGCTTCCGCTCGAATTGTTCATTCTGACGAAGGTCAAGCTTGTCACTCCACTTTAGATCTACAGTTTAACGTGAAATCCGAACCACGCCCCACCAGCAGTCCATAGTCTTAACAACTAACCAATATATATATATATATATATATATATATATATATATATATATATATATATATATATATATATATATATATTCTGCAGGTTGAGTGCGACATCCCTCCCTTGGGGGATCGGAGGTCGTTCCTCCTTACTAAGCGCTATCTCCGGATGGATCCTCCGTCTTCCCAACTCTCCTCTGTTCCAGGTTGTGGAGAGGGCGTTCTGCCGGGATGGGGGTTGGTATTTCACCGACACGGTGACCTCCCTCCTCGATGGTATGGGCACTCCTCCATCCGTTATACCGGTCTCTTTCAAGGGTGTTGCACCTTGGGAGAGCACCCCTGTTGCGTGCTGTAGGGCGCTGCGCCCCGTTCGCAGGGCCGATTCTGACTCTGCCTTGCTTCCGTCTCTGTTCCTTCAGCATGCGGCGTGTCACTCTGCATGTGTTGCGGTCTTCACGGATGGCTCGAGGTCGTCGGGGGACGTTGGGGCCGCGGCTGTTCCCCAGTCGTCTGCCCTTGCTCCCCGATGTACCCGTCTCCCTGATGAGGCTTCCGTTTTCACGGCGAAGCTCTATGCCATTCTGAGCGCTCTGGAGGTGGTGCGGGAGCATCCGGATGGGTCGTTTGTCATCTATTCGGATTCCCGCAGTGTCCTGGATGGCCTGGAGTGTTTTGACCCTGTGCACCCACTGGTCCGACGAATCCAGCTACTGTGCCATACCCTTGTCGCTTTCGGTGGCAAGGAGGTGGTATTTTGTTGGGTCCCAGCACATGTTAACGTGGCTGGTAATGAGGCTGCCGATCGAGCTGTCCGTTCCGCGTGCCGACTACAGGTTTCACCCGTGTCCCTCCCCTTTTCCGATTATATCCCTGGCTTCCGTAGGTTTTTGCGCTCCCGGTGGCAGAGTCGCTGGGATGGAGCTACAGATAACAAACTTTGCAAGATTAAACCCAAATTGGGATGTTGGGCCTCTTCCTTCCATCGGTCGCGCCATAAGGAGGTGGCTCTGGCCCGCCTCCGTATTGGCCACACCCACCTGACCCATGGCTATTTGATGGCCGGGGATCGGGTGCCCCGATGTCCCAATTGTAACGTTTTCCTTACAGTTGCCCACCTCCTGGTGGAGTGTCCGCTTTACTCTGCGCTGCGCGCAGAGTATTTTCCCTTTTTGGAGAGCGTCGGGCCTTCTGATAGGCTTGGCGCTATTCTATCTGAAGGTCCCTACTTTTCGATAACCGGGTTGTTCTCCTTCCTCTTTCGCTCCCGACTTCTTTACCGGCTGTGACTCCGCTATGATCTTTCTGCTTCCCCCCCCCCCTCCTCCTCCTCCTCCTCCCCCGTCTATTGTCATTTCCATTAGCTGTTCCTTAATTTTCGTCCTGTGTTCGCTCTGCTATCCACCTTCCTTTTGGTGGCCATGAGCGGTCATACTTTGAAACAAAAAAAAAATATATATATATGTACGTACTGTATATATATATATATATATTGCATGTAAGTCTGGTCTAGTCTAGTACACTTTTAATTTTAAATATGCACATATCACTGCATGCATGCCTTTCTACATAAACAAAGTAAGGCGAATCGTACTCAAAGAAGAAACAATCAAAGAGAAAAAATTTTTGTTGACTCAAATAAAAATAAATGTGTTCCAACGAAATTTTTGTTTGTATCAGAATTTCTTCAATTAACTTTAATGTAACTACTATATATATATTCACTTATGTACATTATATACGTATATATACATGCAGACATAAACATGAAAAGATTTTAACTTAGCCGGGATCAAACGCTTTCACCGAGATTTTCACAAAACGTACAGAGTACCTTACACGTTAGGCCATCTCGACATACTGGTATTTTTTCACAAATTGGTTATTTATAGTTTGGTTCTACATTGAAATTTTATTAACTCATTTTTTAGGTGAAATTTTTTATATTTTTGTGTGAAATTTTTATATTTGGAAGAAAATTTTAAAAAATTAACTTTTATGAAACTAAATAACCCTTCATGGACGGGTGCATATATGGAAGCACGAGTTGTCGTTAGGAAATATAATTCATTAGTGTTTATGTAGCATTCACATAAATTTTCTACAGTAACAAAATGAAGCCCTCCCCCCACAAAAATGTTTTGGTAATTAGTAACTAATTAAAGCAATTATCATATTCTAAACATTGCTTTATTTCATCCAAACAAAAGGTGGTTAACTAAACTTGGTTTGTTGTTTTAAAGATGTGATTTTCATTTGTTATATAACAAAATGAAACCAACAAAATACATTTTGTGACTAAATAAATCAATTATTATATTTTAAATATTACTTTATTTGATCCAAATAAAAAGCGGTGAATTAAACGCGTTTTTAATAACAGATTTTTCTCTGTGATTTGTTTTATCTTCACACTGGCTGAACTTTTAATTTCATAACAAGGAATAAAAATTTAAGGAAAAAAACCGTTGGACGGAGAAAGTTAGAAAAATTAATATTTACATTTTAGACTTTGAAGTAAATCGGTAAATAAATAAATAAACTTATGAACTGTCAGTGACGTATTGTCACGTGAATGACCTTTGACTTAAAGAGGGTGAAATGAGTTATTGAAGGGTAAAAGCAAAAAAAATTAACCAATTAATAATAAATAATAAATAATCACATACGGGCTGGATTGTGAGGAGCGACTGGTATACGACCGAGTAAAAACAATGTCTCAACAAATCTTTTTGGAGGAGATGGTTCAGGCGATTCAGTGGCAACCTCCTTTTCCTCCTTAATAAACTCCTCTGCAACCACTTCGGTAGGTGTACTTTGGATTAGTTCATTGCTTTTCAGGCCTTCTGACTGTAGACATATCAGCAAGATCCCCAACAAAGAAGTCCTTCGGAAGCCGTTTGATTTTACCATTCTCTGTTGATGTAATCATTATTTTAATTCATAATGTAACGTTTCATTTAAAATGTTACAATATATAATGAAATAATTAAATCCATGCATATATGTACCAAACTTTTGTTACTAAAACATATATATTTAGCATAATAATAGAGATGAATTTTGTATATCGAGAAACTATGTTCACATTATCGTTAATGACTATCGCATTGTAAAAAAAACACTAAAGAATAATATTAGGTTTGAAATAAGAATAAAAGAAATAATTATATTAATTATCTATCAGTAATATCTTTTCATCGAAGTAAATTTCAAACGTCATTTGACCTATTCATCTGCATTTTTTTTTATTGTGAATGAGTTGAGAGCATATGTTTTGCTGATATATTCTTTAGATCCTTCTCTACCGTATACAGCTCTTCTTTATATTCCATTATTCAGAGTAATATTTAGGAGTAATTCATTATGTATAAAAAGTATCCAACAAACATATGCCTATTTTGGAACTTTGGATTTTGTAGACAAAAATCTCGGCACTTAGACTCACAGCGTAATATTTTGCGTTCGTTTTAACCTAACTTAAACCAAGTTGATCATACTTAAACTGTTTAACCTAACATAACTTATCCTAGCGAAAATGGGGTAGGCTTGAAAATATGTCGTATCATTTTATTTAAGTATGGAGAATAATATGTCAGTAAAGTAAGTAAACGTTTGAAGGTACAGTGAATCTGAAATACAGTTTTCTATTACAATGAATTTTTTTTTTAAATATATATAGAAGCAAATTATTATTAATATCATGCTAAACACACACTACTTTTTTCTCCTTAACACTAACCCTTTAGCCTGAGGTATCTTCGTAGTTCTAAACTGGCAAGTTATTAATATAACTGAACTGATTTAAACTTCTTTACACAGGCTTGGTTACGGTTTTTTTGCTTTTTTTTTATATTTTCAGGTACTCTTAGTTTTACAGTGTACACATATGTGGACAACGTTTGCATTTTAGGAACTGTATGATAGTCCCAGTGAGAGAAAATGCTGTCTTTGATTGTCTCAGTGGTACACAATTTGTCCATATATATGGACAAGAGTATTGTCGATATAATAAAGGCAACAATTCAGATGTCAGACATCATACAGGGTGTCCCGTAAGTCTGGAACCATAGGGCAAAATGATAAAAACGGCAATAAAAACGCCGAAGAGACTTTTGGGGACTGTTTGTGAAATGAGCGAGGATGGTAGCGGCTGTGTCATCGTCGGTGGATGTCCTCGGAGGTCCACTGCGTGGTTTATCTCCTATGGATCCCGTTTCCCTGAACTTTGCTACAAGTTTGCCGACACAGCTGTGTGTTATCGGCGCGCGGTCCGGATGCAATCTGTTAAATTCCTCAGCGACCTCCCTTTGACTCCGATTTCCTACGAGCAGAATTACCCTGGATGCATTCTTCCTTACCCAAAGACATCATGGGCACTTGCATAAACGGAAAAACGTGAATTACTTATTTTACCCTATGGTTCCAGACTTATGGGACACCCTGTACATAACAATGTAAAATTGCCCACTTATGTGGACCAAAGGTATTAACCCATTAACGCCCAGCGTCCCTTTTTTTGGATATATTTTAATACTACAATTTAGGTTAGAACTTAAAAGCGCGGGCCAAATGTGGCCCCCACGGGTCTTTTCAGTGGCCCCACGGGTCTTTTCAATTAAATGAAAAAGTTAGAATATAAAAGTGACCCAATAACGTTTTCTGTGAAGGGAGATGGAAAGTAAGTAGGCTAATACATTTAGTTATTTTCTTCGCTTGGCCCTCACATCAAAAAAGTTTGTGCACCACTGAATTTTAAAGTCTCTCCGAAGTTGAATATATCAAGAAATATCAGGAAATAAAAAAAAATGGTTTTGAGCTATAACGGGTCAAATGGTTAATTATTATTCTCTCGGGAGACTCGAAGCTTATGTACTATAAGAAAAGAAAAACGAAGCGAGGTAACTATGATTTAGAATATGCTAAATAAACACACCCGCAGAATAAGTAATTATGAAAGGCTTACTACTTATTTAAAGTCAAACAAGATGGCTGAATAATGAGGTTAAAAAAAAAATAAACTCCGTTCTGCCTCATATATGTTTTCCGCCTCTTAGCAACACATAACTTTTAGAAAGTTTAGTACACATAACTTATAAACAGTATATACACAGAAAAAATAATTGGTTACAAAAACCAAAGGTTTGTTATCAGAAAAATGTATACGAGTACATTAAGCCTTTGGATTGTTTATCAGTTATAATCATACTGTATACAGTATTCTGACCATCAAGCATTTTTTGTATGCATACCTCTACGGAACAATCGTCTATTAAACCATTAATAATGGTTTAATAGACGATGGTCCATTATATAACCATGGCAGAGAGAGAGAGAGAGAGTTACAAGGACAAGAGAGAGAGTTACAAGGACAAGAGAAAGACTCAAAGATCTTTCGATCAGCTCAAGGAGGTTCCTGTTATTAAACTATTTCATTTTTTAACTACTCTAGCAGTAGTAGAAAACTGGATAAAAATCATAAGGCTCTCTCCCAACCCTCCTTTCCCTCCCCGCCAGAGGCGGTGACGGAAAAAGATTCATGAAAATATCTTGACCTGGAAAAGTAGCGAGAAAATTTTACAGGAAAGAGAAGAATATATAAGCCAGCTCTACAATTACGCTACGTCCGAATAAATTGTACATTAGATAGCACTGTTGTATAAACTAACTAATAATATATTTATGCTGATCTTATACCAACTACGTGGTATCGTCACAAAAACCGCGAACATATGGTTATGATTTTATACAAAATATTTACAGCTCTGTTTCCCGAGGTATCGTGCCAACAAAAACCCCATGGCCCACTCCAGGCTAGCCCCAAAAGGATTAAGAGAAAGGTAATGGTTAAACTCTCCATGTCTACACTTATATACACGCAAAACCATCACACAAGCAAAGTGACGAAATGCCATCGTGATGGCTTTGCGAAAAGAGGTTGAAACAGGAAATGAGAACACGAATCAGATTTTCCACACCATGCCTTCACCCGTCACGCGCTCCCAGCCACCCAAGAAAAAGAAGAGAAAAAATAAATCGTGACGGCAGAAACGTAACTCTATCTCACCTAATCCGACGAAAGTCAAGAATGTCACTCCGCCTTAGACCTACAGTTTAACGTGGAATCCGAACCGGGTTTCGATCCTGGGGCCGATGAATTCGTAGTCAGCGACGCTAACCACTACACCACTGATCACCTCTTTATTTCTAAATTGAAACCGTCTTTTAATATAATGTTGCAGTTTTAAGGCCCTCTTTTCGACTTCCGCACAGTGCTTTCACGGTCTCAGATCAATACTGATATAAACTCCTAAGTCTTTCTCTAGACCAGTCACAGTCAGTCAGTCAGTCAAGAGAGAGAGAGAGAGAACATAAAACATTAAAGGCTTAGTTTATTAAATATAAAACATCTTGTTATTGACACTTTACATTCACCACATAATATTACATACATCATAAATAATAACTAACAATTTATTTTCCTTAGCTAATCATTTCCTTTTAATAAACGTGTCACGATAATTTTCAAATAACATTATTTAACAGTTATGG
This sequence comes from Bathynomus jamesi, assembly GCA_023014485.1. Lineage (NCBI taxonomy): Eukaryota > Metazoa > Arthropoda > Malacostraca > Isopoda > Cirolanidae > Bathynomus > Bathynomus jamesi. The sequence goes on along the minus strand of JAJOZX010002632.1, from coordinate 380,865 downwards.
TTCTTAACAACGAAACTAATTCCAAAACAAGATCTCTTTCGATCAACTTAAGATATTTCGCGTGAATATCATAAAATGGGGAATTAAACAAAACAGATAAAAATAGAAAATGACATTTGTTTGACTAAATAGAAATCACGTACCAACGCCATGACCATATTTACTTATTTGATTATCTTATTCGGTTAATTTTATACGATACAAAATCCTTCCATTTATCAGTAAAGATGAACTATTTAACTATTTAGAAATTAACTATTAGAATTTTAACTAATTAGATACAGCACCATTTTACGTAAATATTAAAGCAATAAATCCCTTTTTATAATGACTTCCTTTGCATGCAGTTCGTGTGTGTGTGTGAATGTAATAAATACCACATTTATACACATTCATAATACCACATTTCATTATAAACACTGTCATTAAATAGGAACATGCAATTAAGTACACTGCAGGAATGGAAAATATTGGATCGATGCGACGAAATATTCACGCTTCCAACACCAAATATATATATATACACCTCGCAGTAGTTTCGTGTGTTGCTCTTTCTTCACACTATATATATATATATATACACCTTTGGTAACCTTTGGTTAGCTTCCGCCCGAATTATTCATTCTGACGAAGGCCAAGCTTTTCACTCCACCTTAGACCTACAGTTTAACGTGGAATCCGAACCACGCCCCACCAGCAGCCCAGAGTCTTAACCACTAGGCCACCCAGGGTACCCATTTATCTACCAACCACTTTATTGTGTGGAAGGATGAACAGCTGGGTTTTGCTGTGCGCCAGCTGCCGTCATCGGGTCTCGAGCCTGGGGCCAATGGATTCGTAGTCAGCGACGCTAACCACTACACCACCGAGGCACACATATATATATATATATATATATTATATATATATATATATATATATAATTTTTTTTTTTTTTAATTTGAAAGGATTTCCACTGACAATAATTATAATGATAATAATTAAATACACACGAGAACAAATTACCATAAATAATGCAATTTAAGCTGGTTCTACAGGTACCGATAGGAGTATGTAAGATTACCACTTCAGGTCCACCTTGAATATGTTGTGTTCAGAGTAACTGCAGATCAGAGACTGGTCCAAAATGAATTACGTTTGGCAAGAATGCATAAAATTTTGTGAACATATTAGGAGCGTTATATATATATATATATATATATATATATATATATATATATATATATATATATATATATATATATATACGTGCCGGAATCGAAACCCGGTGATGGCACGCGGCGCGCAGCAAAACTCAGCTGTTCATCCTTCCACACAATAAAAAATTGGTTGGTAGATAAATGGGTACCTTGGATAGCCTAGTGGTTAAGACGCTGAGCTGCTGCTGATCGCGAGGTCACAAGATCGAGTCCGGGCGAGGACTTTGTAATTTCTGACCGCTCGTGGTGGGACGTGGTTTGGATTCCACGTTAAACTGTATGTCGAAGGTGGGGTGACAAGCTTGACCTTCGTCAAAATAAATAATTCGGGCGGAAGCAAAACCCAACCAACCAAGGTTATATATATGGAATGGAGAGAGAGAGAGAGAGATTTTAACATTTCGTTTATTACTTAAGCATATACTTAATTTACTTTAATTACATAAAATTACTTTTCTTATGTAGGAAGGGGCAAGGCGAACCCCCGCAAAAATGTCCCCCCCCCCCATAGAAGGAGAAGGAGAGAACCAAAATGAAGATACAGAGTTTTCGAGATGCCTGGATACTCTGCATTTGAAAGATTAGAGGTCATAAACATGGGGAAAGATGGATTGAGAAAGGTTGTTCTGAGTTGACCGGTTGAGTAGATGAAAGATTGAGAATACCGATTAACCCTTGCGTAAGAGAGTTGAACATAAAAAGGATGAGAATGTGTTGAAAGTCTGGTACTGCAAACTCTCCTTAAAAGAGGAGGCATGAGTAGTATGGGTGTATTTAGCGAGAGCCAGTGTCAGTGCCACTGAGAGGAAACGAGGGGGAATGGCAGTAGAGCAAAATTTTAATCTTTGATAAGATCTCATAATTCTTGTTAAGCTTTTATTCCGTTAATGGGTTTTCATTAAAGCTAAGAAAATAAAAAAAATAAAAAAATTAAGTAAAAATAATGGTGCGACGTCACACTATGAACTTTAGCGACCACTATTTGGATAGACAAAAATTCAAAGTTTTAAGGTATAGGGCCACCTGATGCAGCACGAAGACACAATACAACTATGAACTATAGGAGCCACTGCAGCAGAACAGGTTTCAGTACACGCGAGTATATCCTGGATATGCGACTGTCTTTTGTTTTGGGTGCGTGAGAGCGCGAGGTATGAATGGCGAATGTGTGAGGATTATGAGATCTATCAAGGATTAAAATTTTGTTCCACTGGCACTCCCCTCGTTTTCCTTCAGGTACTCGCCTCAGTGGTACTGGCATTGGCTCTCCCTAAATACACCCATACTACTGCATCTAGTTAGAGAATTTAGAAAAGGAATGTTCGTTAAATAGCAACAGTAAAGAGAGAGTGAAGCAACATTGCCCGAAGAGAGAGAGATTGAAGACGTAAGAGGTGGGGAATTAATGAGGCGAAAAGCCTTTGATTCCACCCGGTCATGGAGAGCTGTGTGAGTTGAGCCACCTGACACATGAGAAACATACTCCATGCAGGGGCGGACAAAACCCCTGTATAGAGATAGCGATTGAGTAGGAGTGAAGAAACTGCAGAGTCGGCACAACCTGCCTAACCTCTTTGAAGCTGTTTAAGAAAGAGAGTATATGTTATATTTCCAGAAAAGATCACGAGAAAAGAAAGCACCAAGAATATTGGGAGAAGAGGGTGGATTGACCTGTATATTGTTGAAGATATATATAATTATATTGTGGAAGTACAATGCTTATTACTTAGTTTAAAAAGAAATAATGGGTAAAAATTATTTATTAGCGAGGAGTGTACATGCAGTGTGTTCAAATGCTAACTGCTACAGATACTTCTGTTTGTCAACGTGCAGCACATTAAGAACTTTATGAACAAAATTTCCAAGATTTCATAATAAATTTCTGTTCTTGATGCATGAAGTTCTTTGGTTTTCATGCAAATAACGACCTTTTTTGATGAAACTTTACAAATAATTTGTATATATGTCATACAGTTTGATCTCAACGAATTAAGAATTTCATAAGGTACTAGTGTTTATTACTGATAAAATATCGATACTACATTCACCTTTCATACATATTCCCACATCGAGCAAAGTGAGAGGGAAGCTATCGGTATCATAAATTTATTTAGCTCAACTCCTTTAATTAACCTCCTCTAAGCCAGGTTTTACGGCTCTGCCCTTCAAAGCAGCTAGAAATTTCCAGTGAAGGCTGCATTGGATCGCTTATGTCGACGGCATTATCCGGTCCTTCAAAACGATATTTATGTTATCTATATTGCAGGTGCGTAGCAATTCTAATTAAAATCTTGAAGTCCACTTCATAAAGAGCTAATGCAATGAAAGATGTGCGTAAAAAAATAATTGTACGTAGTGTAAAAAAGTAAAGATAGCTGAAAATTCTAGATTTTTTATCATCTCTGCTTATAATGAAATGTAAACGTTTTTATATTTATTTATTCATTTAATTTATATTTGTCGTTAATAAAGAAGTAGCTATAGTTTCTTTATTTTATATATATGATTATATATAATGCGAACTACATATACAATGGACAGAAGGAACATGTAACGACTGCAAATGATAGTTATATATATCTATTAGTATTCAAAAGACTTGCAAGGCCTATATTTTTGAGTCTTCAAATACATTTTAGCTTATCCTTCCTGTTGCGAAAAGAATTAATGTAATAAGAATTAGTATGAGGAATGCATGCATGAATGAGAGTCACCCTGAATGTTGCAATCTAAGTGGAAAGTGTAAGGTATACATATGTAATGGGTCAGTTTTCTGGTTTTCTCTGAATACAAAGTGAATGGAGTGCAGAGGTCTTTCATTGACAATACTGTATATTTGAACAAAAGGTTCGTACTTCGTAGTTAGATGAGCAGATGGATGGATAGATAGACAGATAGATAGATAGATAGGTTGATATAGAGATAGGTTGATATAGAGATAGATAGATAGATAATGGAGATAAACGGATAAACAATTAACAAGCATACATGCACGTAAAAACTATCAAATGAATATGCATTTGTTTTAGCTTCATTTAAGTATGTCAATCACGTTATAGGCTATTGGAATGAAATGGCATTTGACTTATTACGTTTGACCCGAAGCTGATTGTGGCTATAATGGTAGTAATTCTTATATTTTTGTGTAAGGATTATATTCCTCCCCACAGGATAAATCCATCATTTCTCATCGTTTTCAGTGAAACGAAATTAAGATGCTGAAATGATCGTCTTTTCCAAAATGTACAAAAAGAAAAACCAGTAAGAAAAATAAGAATAAAAACTGACGTTTCAGTTTTTTTACTTATTTATTTACAAATATATATAGAGAGTTTACATAAATGAGTATTCAATTGTAAACTGCCTTCAGCAAGCGTACACACTTTACGGGCTGAAATCTACCATTCAAATACACTGTAATTATGAGATTTTTATAAAAGACTTAAAGACTAAAGGAAACTTACTGACCAGAGGACATACTGTTATATTTTAAATATTTACATTTCACACCCATTATAAAAATGTAATAAAGGAAAAGGATAACGGATGTCGAGCTATAAAAAGATGATAATATATATACATTATAGAATAATGAAATAAGTATGGCTATGAAATGAATAACAATAAGAGAAGTAATTAGAAGGATAATGAAAGATTTAATAATGACAATAGCAACAATTATTATTATTATTATTATTATTATTATTATTATTTCCATTTCCTTTGTGGGTATTTGGGAAAGGAGCGTCATATATATATATATATATACACACACACAGGGTGAGTCAAAAGTCTGGAACCATAGGACCTATGCTTTTCAGTGCAAATATATATATATATATATATATATATATATATATATATATATATATGCATATTTGCATTGAAAAGCATAGTTCCTATGTTTCCAGACTTTTGACTCACCTTGTATATATCATTAACAATGAGATTTTTAAAAAATGTTGATTATTTCTTGTTAAATACTTGAAAATGTTAAAAACCCGTGCATAAAATAAAAACAGTTAAAAACTAATGATAGGATACTGGGAGAAAAAGGTCAATAGATAATTGAGAACCTTAGAAACAATTCATTGTGTGGAGTCATTATTTAAATTAGTTAATTCGCCTAAATTTGGAATCAAAGTAGTTTAAGGACTGAGGGCTCTTCTTTTCTTTTTTTAACGCGACAGTCAAGAACTCTTTTTAAAGTATAAAAGCTTTAGAAGGTTAACATTCTTAATGTTGTATAGGGTGATTCACTCGCTGGTAGGCCCAGTGGATATATTAGCGATACTTTGGGGCAACCAGCGAGTGACTCACCCTGTATTATAATAAAAGCTTTTACAATTTTTCTTAAATAATGATCCAAAGTTTTCAAGCTAAATTTCGATTATTTTTAGGTTAAAGTCCATGAATAAAAGAAGATAAATGATTGAAAATTCCATTGTTAGGATCTACCGTACGAATACTAAACCCACGTTCATATATAGGGTGTCCAGAAATGACAGAAGTTTTGATACATAGTTAATGAACTTAATAAGCTTCCACATGTGCACCCCTAGTGGCACGTAAAATGTCTAAACGGTATTCACACTCACGCCACACATTTTCCAACATTTGTGGGTTAATTGTTGCAATTGCATCCGTAATGCGTTCTCGCAATGTCCTGATATCTGGAACAACTGTTGCATAAACCAAATCTTTAACATGACCCCAGAGAAAGAAATCCAGCGGGGTAATGTCTGGTGATCTTGGGGGCCATGGGATTGGCCCGTCCCTGCCAATCCATCGATTTGGAAATGTTGCGTCGAGAGTTTCACGAACAACATGCGCCCAATGAGGGGGTGCCCCATCTTGTTGGAAGATGACAGTTGGCTACCTGTCCTGCAGCTGGGGGAAACTGATGGTCTACCACTGCTCTTTCCCTTTTCCACGTTTCCAGTTTCCAAGAATTTTTTCATCCACGACTTAATTAACTTCACATCAGGTGGATTCTTTCCATACTTTGTTCTGAACCTTCGCTGAACACTGACAGGAGATTTTGTTTCTGCAAGCCACAGCACATTATGCCTTCTCTGTCACAGACGCCATCTTAACTGAACAGCTACTACAGCGCTCTTAGCGGCGAATGCGGTAGACGAAACACACCAGCACAGAAACTCTATGCGTGTACGAGATCACCTGTAAAAAGAAAACGGATGTAAGATTCGTCATTAAAACATGAGAGCATACTGTTTTCAGTCAGGGTAAACATTTATGGACACTCTGTAGTCTGTACTCCTGTCAAAGCATTCGTTTCTCCAACATAACAAAGTCACAATCACTGCGTGAAATCTTGCGTATTACACTTTCAAATCTATTACTACTGTAGTTGGTTGATTTTTACTTATTATCGATTGTATGATGCATCCTGATGCCAGAAGAATGCTGATGTTGTTTGGAATTAAATGTTCAGTACTTGAAACCTCTTTAGGGAACAAAACTAAAAAATATCTATTAAAATTCTTTGGTAGGAGCCACAAACCTATCAGTTTACTTACACAACTTAATTTTTAATACATTCTTTCACTGAAGTGTCTTGCAATGTTTTCAAAAGTTAAAATATCTCCAATAACTTAACTTTAATTATATATATATTTATATATATATATATATACTCGTGTGCGTGTGTGTGTGTGTGTGTGTATATACAGGGGCGGATTTAGACCGTCTTCCACCGTCTTCTGTAAGACGGTCAGAATTTTCAGTTAATTTTTTTATTATTTGATATTTTAATAATATATAATATATATAATATTTAATTATATAATATTTTGATAAATATGATGTAATTTTCCATTGTTTTATTTTTATATCTTTCATTTCATTTAAAAATATGTTATAGCAACTTGAAAATGTACTTCTGCCAAAAAGGTGATAGCGAAAATTTCACGATTTACAAATAGTTCCGTACGCATTTTTTACTTTTCAAATTTTGGAAGACGGTCAGCCCAGAAGGCTGGATCCGCCCCTGATATATATATATATATTATATATATATATATATATATATATATACAGGGCCGGATCTAGAAGTTGCGAGGCCCTAGGCAGATCTAGAAATTGCGAGGCCCTAGGCCTATATGTATGAAAATATGGACTTAATTATCGGTACTATACCAGCAATATTAGAATCCCGCATAGACAGAACTATGCCAGCACTTAAAAATTAAACCAAACCAAAATAATCACGCATGGAAATTGTATAAGAAATATAAATAAACCATACAAATAAGTATAAATTATAATATGAATCAAGATTTGTATCGAAAATATAAGACAATGATTTCTAAGATTTATATAATATTATAGGTAATGACTTTCCATAGTATACAAACGTTTTTCATATGTGATGTATAAGAGATGTTGACATTTCATTTTTTATAATAGTGAGCGATCGACTTATCAGGCTAAATATTAATGCTTTAATATTTGGTTCAGATGCTCCTTGAATATTACAGCAATGCTTTTCTACTTTTCTTCGAGCTAAACTCTTCAATTAATTGAGAATAATCTAATGAATTTGTTATATCGTTTTCTATTGATAACATAGCTAATGATTGCAATCTCGCTTGAGACATGGTGGAACGCAAATATGTTTTAATAAGTTTGAGACGCGAGAAACTTCTTTCAGCCGAAGCAACAGTAACTGGGATGGTTAATACTATTCGAAGTGCAACATAAACATTAGGATAAATCTCACTTAGTTGTTTTTGCACTATATAAACAAGGGCATTTCCGAGATCTGTTTTCTCAGGTATAAACCTGCAAAGTACTTTAAGTTCTTCATAGAGTTCTAAATCATTAATATCACTTGAACAGAACGCGCAAAACGGCTTGAGCGAGGCCCCCTTTGGCGCGAGGCCCTAGGCGATCGCCTAGTTCGCCTATAGCTAAATCCTGGCCTGTGTATATATATATATATGTGTGTGTGTGTGTGTGTGTGTCAAAAAGAAATATTAAATAATTCTACCTACCTTTTTCCACAAACGATATAAAATAATAATTGAAGGTCCACTGTTGACTATTTTGTTGAGAGGAAAGGACGTGTATTGCATCTTACTCAAACCAATGCTATCTAAACAAGGAGGGAATTAGAATTCAGTTTTCCTGTTAAGAAGCCGTCATGAATCAGATCTTAATAGAAATGTTCGAATTATAATTACGTACGTGAACTGCGCGGACCTTGCGTGTATGAATAATGCCGCTTTAAGTTGCATCTTTCACTGTTAAAGGTCTGATTTAACGAATCCACTTAAACGTATTCTTCTATTTTATCATTTTTTTATAATTGAATCACGAAGATCGCTGTCGATATCCTTTATCGGTATAAAATTTGGAAGTTCATATTCAGATATTCAGGAGGCGTAATTTCTATTCTTAAAACTAATTTCATTAAAAATATCTTTTTTTTAATACTAAATTTGATTTATTGGCTTTTTGCTCATTAAAATGCTGGGTCATGGATTTCTCTCTCTCTCTCTCTCTCTCTCTCTCTCTCTTTTCATTAAAATTCCTTTCTGGCTATGCGTTAATTTCGATCTTCATATTATGTTATGCCTAAAATATCAAATTATGTATAATCAAAAGTCACCGTAAATTATTAGTATATAAACAGGGTGATTCAAATTAATGATTTTGAAATTATTTATTTAGGATACTAATTGCACTTAGTAAACAAAAACTTTACTATGTACATAAGTAAGTATGTGAAAACAATATTTAATAGCAGTGGCGTGTATTCCTAAGACGCAAGGTAAGCATTGCTTACCCTATAAAAATTATTTCCTGCCAAATTAAAATATCTTTATTTAGTTAACATATTATTTATTTTAATTGTATATAGCATTCTGCATTTTTTTTATTTAAGTCTCAGTGAATTTATACCTGCTGTAATAGGAGTCCAGACTTTTGAAATTTGCAAGACGGGCGTTTGCCGCTTGAAAATCTGCCCCTCAAATACGCAACATTCAATTTGCAGTAACTTTGTTCCGCCTCTTGCAGAATAAAATGATATGCCACTGCCAGACGTAAGATGAAAACTATTAATTTAACTTATGTTACTCCCCTTTTGTCCCAAATCCATGTAAATAAGATTCAGATCAATCTAATATGCTGTGGAAAGCATTCTGATGCTAGAATGTCCCTTCAATAATATTTGTTGTTATCACCGAGTAAAATTCATTTTGCTAGAGATTTGGACAACGTAAGCACAGCGTTCTCCCGAGTCCCGGGTGCCCCTCTCCTACACTTGCTGCCGGCTGCACCGCAGCATTACCAGTTCAATCATAAATTTATAACCGTAAATAATAATTATCTAACCTTTTTGTTCTGTTTCACAGTTTCGTACACTACTAGACTCATAGTACTTGAATAATGTCATTAACATTTTGGAATAATATAATAAGTTAATAATGGTATAATTTAAAGATCGATCACAAACTAATATTAGAAACTTAAATACGCTAATTAAGTTTGTCAAAAATGTTTCGTTTTTTATTAAAAACGAAAGAAAACGTTAATTTAAGGAATTACTATAAAAGAGAAAGTTAACGAGAATCTTTAACTAGAGAATGAAAAATTTGTGGTTTCCTACAAGCAGAGATGGGCAGTAACGCGTTACATGTAACGACGTTACGTAACGAACGTTACAAAAGTAACGAGTAACGGTAACGCCTGAAAGATTTTCAAATATATCAATGTAACGGTAACGCTTTGCAAATTTTTTATCAATGTAACGGATTTTTTCGTTACTCGTTACATGTTACATGTTTGTTTTTATGTAATAAGAGTGTTTGTATTTTAGAATCGAATTGGAAAATGGGATTTTTCATTATCGCCCATTATCATTTTTTTGTCAATTCCAGTTATTTTTATTTGTTTAATCAAGCTTATTGTAGCTATACATTGTCAATTAAGTTTATTGTAGATGCATTCAATATTTCATTACTGCTATAAACCTATAATCGTAATACATTACTTTAAAACGTTACAGAACTAGCTAGCCTCTAGAGAGCAAATTTAGGCATTATTAGTTTGTTATGCCCATGTGTATGATGTAGTCCACATGATGTGGACGTGGATCTGTGGATTATGGTTGGTAGGCAGTTGTATCATGTCGCTATTGAATCGTGTTTAAAAACTAAAGGTAATAAGTCGATACTTGAATTTGAATTTGGTAACATTGCCATTCCATTCATGAAGACTATTAAATGCAATTCACTATTCCGTGTTAGTGACAACAACTAAATTTATATTTTCTAGGTCTCTTCATCTTTCCCAAAAATCCTTGGGGTGCAAATTATTGTACAATATATCGTTCTTAAGAGATTATTATTATTTATTTTATTATATTTATTAATGCATTAAAGCGTTCACTCATTACGCATGTCATAGCGCCTTTTTTAGAAAAATTCACGAGACTTTTTTTTAGTGATTTTTTTAGAAAAAAGACCAAAAAACAAAAATATTTCCAATTTCTTTACTAATATTATACAAATTACACTGGTCAACGAAGATTTTTCATCAGAGTAAAATTTGTGGTGGCTGGATAGCATTTTTCACGCTGATTCCAAAACTGCATTCAGATTTTTTCTAGCACGTATAGTTTTCAAGATGAAGGCATATATATAACTACACAGATTTAACCATTTTAAATAGGCAAAATACTAATATTTCAACATTTGATTGTGTTTATTTTATTGTGTTTTTTTAGTTTATTCATCTTATTTATTTCAATTATCTTAATTATACATCTTATGTATTTCAGGTGTGAGCTTTTACGTCTAGCAGCATTGTGATTCAGGCAACAACGCCGTGCTTTGTGTGTCAAAAGATCAGTCCAGTCCAAGAACTTGTTGTGTCAAGTTGGTGTACATTTTTTTTGAATTTATAGTTTGCTCAGGTCAGTCAACATGCCTCGACAATGTAAGAATGACCCCGACAAGTTCTGTTTCGTATGCGGCCAGTTGACAACTAAAACACAGCGACGAAGTATTACAACCGACATTAAGAAAATATACAAGCTATACTTTGGTTGCCATCTAGGTGACCAAGATAAACCATAGGCGCCACATCAAATCTGTTCTGGCTGTTCAAATGGATTACGTGATTGGCTTAACAAAAAGAAAGCTTCAATGCCATTTGCCATACCCATGATATGGAGGGAGCCGAGAGATCATCATGAAGACTGTTATTTTTGTAGTGTGAACTTAATGGGGTTTTCTGCCAAGAACAAACACCAGATTGTATATCCAAACTTGGATTCAGCACGTAGACCAGTAAATACATGATGAAACATTGCCCATTCCAATTCCCCCAAGTGATAGGCTAGATTCTATCATAGATGACATGGAAAGTGATGAAGGTGCAACTGGCGTTTCCGGACCATCTACAGAACCAGAGTACACTTTTGAAGGTAGACATTTAGAGCCTAAAAGTTAACCCAAGGACAGTTGAATGATCTTGTTAGAGACTTATCGCTGTCTAAAGAGAAATCAGAGCTTCTCGCCTCAAGACTAAAGGAGAACAATTTACTTGAGAACAATGTTCGTATTAGTTACTACCGAAAGCGGAATTTTGAATTAACAGCATTCTTTTCAGTAGACGGTCCTCTCTGTTATTGCCATGACATCAATGGACTATTTACAGCCATATCTCAGACATATGTGGCATCTGAGTGGCGCCTCTTTATTGATTTGTCGCAGAGAAGCCTGAAAGCAGTTCTTTTGCATAATGGTAATATAATGCCATCCATTCCCATTGCCCATTCCGTCCATCTAAAAGAGACATATGACAATATGGATATACTACTTAAGGCAATCAAATACGACAGTCATCAATGGAATGTTTGTGGAGATCTAAAAGTTATAGGAATGCTTATGGGTATGCAGTCAGGATTCACAAAATTTTGTTGTTTCCTTTGCCTGTGGGACAGTCGCGCCACTATAGAACATTACACCAAAAGTGACTGGCCACTTAGGTATACATATGTCCCAGGGATAAGCAATGTCCAGTCTGTCCCTTTAGTGGATCCCCAAAAGATCTATCTGCCACCTCTTCACATTAAACTTGGTTTAATGAAGAATTTTGTTAAAGCAATGGGTAAAGTCAATTCTGAAGGGTTCCAATACCTTTCAAGGAAATTTCCGAAGGTTACTGCAGCAAAATTGAAGGAAGGAATTTTTGTTGGGCCACAAATAAGGGAGGTTTTGAATGACATTGAATTTGAAAAAGTCCTAAGTCCGCTGGAATTGAAGGCTTGGCTGGCGTTCAAATGGATATGTGAAAACTTTCTTGGAAGCAACAAGTCACCTGCGTATAAGGATGGAGTCAAGAACCTCCTTGATGCCTTCAAAGAAATGGAGTGTCGAATGTCGTTAAAAATTCACTTCCTGCATTCCCACTTAGATTTCTTTCCTGAAAACCTTGGTGCAGTGAGTGACGAGCAAGGAGAGCGCTTCCATCAAGATATTCAGATGATGGAGAAGCGCTACCAAGGATATTGGAATGAAAGCATGATGGCGGACCATTGTTGGATGCTGTATCGTGACAATCCAGGCCAAATTTACAAAAGGAAATCACACTCACAGCGCTTTTAATAAAATAATGTATATATTCTTTATTTATAAGTACATTGAATAAGGTATATGATGTATTTGTTGTTTAGCATTCCTAAGTGTGATCTATACATCCAGAAATTTTCTTATAGCAATATCAAAAACTTAAAAATATAAAAACCAGTGTATCTATATAATTATACGTGCTAGAAAACAAATAAAACCAGATTCGGAATCAGCGCGAAAAATGCATTAAGAAACATGTGATCATGTTTGTGATGAGAAAAAAAAGTTTCATTTTGTTGGCCAGTGTTATACAATGCAACAAAAATCTGACCGCAGAAATGGCAGGAATAAAATAAAATAGCTACCCATAATAAAACGTTTTCTCTCTAGAGTGCTATTCAAAGAAAACTGAGTTCTAATATGTCATAAAAGTTTTAGCCTAGTTTATTGAGAGACAATTTTGTAATACTTAGCAGTGTTAGTACATAAAAAGAGCAGAAGTGGGACCTATCTTTCACTTGCAAGTATTCGTATGAGTCACAGTCCTAGAATAGTTATGTACAAATAGGCCATATATCTCTATGCATGTGCCCGCATCTGTGCCTTGTGCGTGTGCATGCACTAAATAGAATTTCTTACCTGTCCGGGACAGGTAAGAAACCCTACCTGTCCCTCAGTTCTACTTTTTCTTATCTCGCCTTTTATTTCCAATCATTTTTTACCTTTGCTGTGGGAATTTCTTTCATCCATTTTGTCTCCACCTTTATCCGCTTCAGAGAAGCCCTGTGGAAGTGGAAAAATAAGATACGGAAAAGAAAAAAGAAAAATACGGGGAAGGTTACTCCCCCTAACGCGAGTCGAATGAGCTCTTCCATTTCCCCTTTTAACAGGCATGGAGGATTCTCCATCATTCTCACCCCCCCCCCCCCTTCTATCTCTCTCTCTGAGCTTAACCCAAGGAAGGCATACGTGATAAAACATGACTGGAATAGGGTATCCAGTTTCAGTGCAGATAATGCATACTGTAATTTTGGAAGGAATCATTCATTATTCACAAATATCAAGCGCAAAATGAAGACGTCATAAAAGCTAATTGCCATGCACACATTCTGCATAATACGTTGAAACTTGCATTGGGTAATCTGGACATCGATATTGAGAATATCATCCTAAAAATTTATGGTCATTTTTCTATTTCAGCGAAAAGACGTGAAAGTCTTAAAGAATTTCACTTGTTTGTTGAAACTGAATTTAGAGAAATACTCAGGCATGTACCTACTAGATGGCTCTCCTTACAACCTTGCATTGAGAGAATTCTGATTTCATGGAAGGCCTTAAGCTCTTACTTCTTAAGTACACCAAAAGATTGTCCCAAACAGGTATTCAAACTACTTCTAATTGACGATGATTCAACGGAAATACCAATAATTGTAGAGATATATTTGCTCTTCTCGCAGCACGCTATGGACATTTTTAGAAAAGCAATTTATAAGCTTGAAAACAATGAAACTTCTGCCGGGGATGTCTACTATATTTTCACTTATCTAAAAAATCAGTTAGAAAATCGCTACAGTTAAAGGAAAAATAATAGAAAGTTTAAAAAATTAGATGCTACAGTTAAAGGAAAAATAATAGAAAATTTCAAACTATTCTATAGCACTGCCTTCAAATATTTGAAAGAGAAATTTGATTTCAGCAAAAATTCGTGTTTTGGTATACTATCCAACCTTTGCTTCCAAGACAATGCATGCCCAAAATATGAAGCTTTTATAGAAGTAGTGGAGAATTTTAAAATGATTGATAAAGTGGGTTTGAACATGGATGATTTGTTTGATGAGCTTTCTATTCTCCAAACCAACTTTGAAGCTATTCCCAATACTGAAAGTTTTAAGAACTGCTTAAGTACGGCAGGTAAATGGCACCTCATCTTAAAAAGCAGTGGTTTTAAATGTATAAATATTTTCAAAGTGGTGTCCTATGCTTTGTCGGTGCCTGGAACATCAGCATATTGCGAAAGAATTTTCAGTGTAATGATTGCTAAGTGGCGAGATGACAGAAACAGATGTTCAGTAGAATTAATAAAAAGTGAACTTTTGATTTATTTCAATTTAAAAGACAATTGTGCCGATTTTGCTGGCAAAATAAAAAATGATACAGCTTTACTGAAGGCTGGTCGAAGTCAAGATAAGTATAATTTTATAAATAAATAAAGGCTTCATTCATTATAATGATTTGTAAATATTTTCCTGTCTTTAATTCACAAAATATAATAAAGAAATTTAAAAATGTTTCATTTCAATACAGTAGTGTGATTTTACAAGTGTACGACTTTCTAGACATATTCTATCTATGAATATAATAAAGAAATTGTAAAAAATATTGCACAAGTAAATTTTTATCATGATTAACAATGGAATGTACGGTAGGTGCAAGTGTCCTTTATTCAAGATCTGTTGACTTGGCAACCCTATAAGAGAACAACATTTATATAGTCAATAATAGTAGCTATTAGAATTTATGTGGTATGGCTGCCATTTGTAAGTTTATCTGTAGTTTTAAAATACGTGTGAAGGCACATAAACAAATATCAAATGTAACTAGTTACTTGTAACGTCGTTACATGTATCGAGTAACGGTAACGCTTTAAGGATTTTCAAAAGTAACGATGTAACGATAACGCGGAGTACATTTTCGACGTGTAACGAGTAACAGTAACGTCGCCCAATTTAATGTAACGGTGCCCATCACTGCCTACAAGAAATAGTAATATGTCATAATGTCATATGTATGACATGGTGAACATTTTGAATATTTAACATAAAATGACCATTAAATGTTGTTTTTACATGCTTACTTATGCACATAGTAAAGTTTTTGTTTATTAAGTTCAATTAGTAGCCAAAATAAATAAGGTAAATATGCAGCAAATACCCCCACCTCGACTTTTGGTACGAAAGTTAGTTATTAGGGTGTGTTTTCATGTGCTTTCCTCAGAAATGCCACTCATTTGCCCCACATTTAATTGAAAGTACGAAAAAAAATCGTTTTTTTTGTCGTTTTATTTTCAAGTAAACACGGGACAAATGAGTAGCATTTCTGAATAAAGCACATGAAAACACACCCTAATAACTAAATTTCGCTACCGTTATTGCTAACGTAACCTAACCTAAATGAAGAGATTTCGAAAAAAAAAATAAATCGTTAAACTAACGAAAATATCATATTAACCCTTGAAGAGAGATATTGAGCCCGTAAATTTGCACAGAAACAACTAACTAAATTTCGCTACCGTTATTGCTAACGTAACCTAACCTAAATGAAGAGATTTCGAAAAAAAAATAAATCGTTAAACTAACGAAAATATCATGACTTAAACTAACCAATCGTCAAGGGTGTACAGTTGACCTAACCGGGCATTTAGTTGACCTAACTGGACATTCAATTGACCTAACTTTGATATACTGTACCTAACCAATCATCATACTACCGAATGCTAACATAAAAAATTATGAACTCGAGGTGGGGCTATTTGCTGCATATTAACCTGCGGCGCTAAGTGTAGATATTGCTTACAGTAGGATTGAGAAAAATGTTTTCGGAGAAAAACGCTTATGAAAGCTAAATTAACACTTGCCGGAATGTGTGACTTCGCTAGCCACGTGCCCTTGAAGAGAGATATTGAGCCCGTAAATTTGCACAGAAACAAACTCTTCTGCTTGTTTTTTGGAAAGTTGCGTTTACACACGAAAACGTCTCGGACAGTTTTGCGTACGGGGAACGACACCGTGTTCTTGAAAAATGTTTACGTGGCAAAAATTAAAACAGAAAGAACGACCTCAGCTGTATCAAAGGCCGAGGTTTTTCCGCGACTTCACAGTCGGAAAAACAACTTGATTGGTTCTTTAAAATTCCTAATTAGCTGTCATTGGTTCATTAAGGCGTGGTTGTTTTTGAGTGTTTAATAGCCTACTATTGGTTAAAAAAGGTGCACTGTGATTGGTCGTCCACACATTTCCAGAAAATTGCCTGAGAGCGAGGATGTCTTATGCCTGCTGGCAGGTCGCGAAACAAAAAAATTGTTAAAACTTAAAAAATCAATAACTTCGTTAATTTTGAAATGCGGGGAGTCTGGCTTTCAACAAATTTATTCTATTGCTGTGTACTATCGAATGCTAACATCAAAAATTATGGACTCGAGGTGGGGCTATTTGCTGCATATTAACCATAAATAATTTCAAAATATGTCTATATTATTTTAAAACACCGATTTTTTCATATACATTTCAACCTTTCAGATGTTCCGTGCAATGAGTCATCATTTCACGGAGGTCAGGCTTGTTGCCCCTCCTCTTAAGATGGCCTGGTGAAGTAGAGTTGGTTTCTTGCGCTCTCCGCTTCACATAGGCACCTACTCCCGATTCATCTGGAATTGTTCTGAACCAGACGTCTAGTTTTCTTTTAAAGATATCCACTGCTACACCTTTAGTAAATTTCGAAATAAATTGTCACACGTCAATTGGGAAAACGTGATGGGGAACTCCAACGCAAAACTAATGTGGGAATCGTTCGAAACAGTATTTAGGACTATAAATGAGGAATGTGTACCGTACAAAATTAAGCGTGTGAAAGTAAACAACAAGCCCTTGTGGTTTACTTCTAGAGTAGGAGACATTATAAAGAGTAGAGATTGGGCTTATAGGCTACATAAGTGCGATAAAGACAATTTGTGGTTACGAAACAACTACATATCTCTAAGGCGTGAAGCGAAAAGTGTAATAAAAAAGTCCAAGCGCGAATTTGAAATCTCCATAGCTCGTGACGGTAAAGAAAACCCCAAGCGATTCTTTCAATACGTCAATAATAGAAATCCAGTAAAAAGCGTCTTGGGGCCTTTGAAAAATCTAAACGGAGATCTAGTTTCTGAAAACAAGGAAATGGCTACCTTGCTAAACGAATTTTTTACGTCAGTTTTTACTATAGAAGATGTAACAAATATCCCTACGGTCACGGACATAATACCGTTTAATAATGGTAATATTTTGGATAATATAGTGGTTAGTGAAGGGGAGGTAACGCGCTATATTGATAAAATGAAAACGCGAAAATCACCGGGGCCGGATTTCATATATCCCATACAACTAAAAGAAATAAAAGATAGCATTGTTGTGCCGCTAACAAAGATTTTTAATGCGTCTATTTCTGAGGGGTGCGTACCAGATAATTTCAAGTTAGCAAGCGTAACACCTATCTTTTAAGAAAGGCGATAAAGGTGCGGCGTGAAATTATAGACCAATCAGTTTAACGTCTGTTGTAGGTAAGCTACTGGAATCAATAATTAGGGATCGTATAGTCGAACACTTAGAATTCCATAAGCTAGTTAGAAATACGCAGCACGGATTTAGGCGAAACAAATCTTGCTTAACTAATCTTTTAGAATTTTTCCAAAGCGTGGTTGACGTTTACGATAGACATCGGGCGGTTGATGTAGTGTATTTAGATTTTCAAAAAGCGTTTGACACCGTGCCGCACAAAAGACTCATTGAAAAAACTAAGGCTCATGGAATCAGGGGTGTAGTAATAAATTGGCTAGAAGAGTGGTTGCGAGGCAGGAAACAGAGGGTGGTCGTTGATGGAGCGGAGTCGTGTTGGGCTAATGTAGCGAGTGGCGTTCCTCAGGGTTCTGTATTGGGCCCCTTGCTTTTTCTTATATATATTAACGATTTAGATGTCGGCCTAGTCAGTACAGTTTCAAAGTTTGCGGATGACACGAAGCTGGGTGGTAGGACGATTAATGACGAAGATAGAGGTAAAATTCAGGAAGATCTGAATAAAATCGTTGATTGGTCAGTCACATGGCAAATGAGATTTAACGTTGATAAGTGCAAAATTTTGCATATAGGTTCGCGTAACGGTAATTTTGCGTATAGTATGTCAGGGAAAGATTTAACAAGCGTAGAGCAGGAAAAAGATTTAGGAGTTATAGTCACTGGTGATTTAAAAGTAGCGAAACAAAGTACAGCAGCGGTCAATAAGGCGAACAAAGTGTTAGGTTTTATAGCTCGAAATTTTGAGTACAAATCGCGCGATATTATAGTTCCACTTTATAAATCATTAGTTAGACCCCATTTGGAGTACGCGGTCCAATTTTGGAATCCGCATATGCGCAAAGATATAGACAAAATCGAAAGAGTTCAAAGACGAGCAACTAAGATGATTCCGTCGCTTAGGTCAAAGTCGTACGAGGATAGGCTTAAGGAGTTAAAATTGACAACACTCGAGACTAGGAGGTTAAGGGGTGATCTAATCCTGGTTTTCAAAATTATGAATGGGTTCGATAACGTAGATAGAGATAGCTTTTTCGAAATATCTCAATATAATAGGACTAGAAATAACGGGTGTAAGTTGACAAGTAGAAGGTTCGAGACAGCAGTTGCCAAAAACTTTTTTACGCATAGAATAGTAAATAGCTGGAATAGTTTGCCGGTAGAAGTAATTAGTAGCACGTCTATAAACATGTTTAAAAATCGATTAGACGCATATGTTGATAGAAAGGGTATAGTTTAAGGTAGTAAAATTAAGGCTTTCTGGGGATAGATCCCACAGCTCAACACAAGTGTTGTGGGATATAGGGAGGCAGCGTCTTGGGTTAGGGGATACTCTCTGTCTTTACACACCCCATTTAAAGAGATTCCTCTGCCGAGCGGTGCCCCCCATAGTACTGTGAGGTATTGAAAAACTCATGATCTTCACTTGCCCCACAAACACCTTTAAATGGGAGACCCAAAATGGGTGCACACACATTTCTACATTACTGTACAGTCTTTACAGCCACACCTACACTTTTTCTCGTAAGTGTATATTTTGTAATGTATATGATTGTAAATTTTGACTTGGTCCGCAATCGATATGGACCGTGACTTGATGGATACCGTAATGAAATTGACTGGATTCTTTGGATCTGATATATTTGCATGTCCGTTATAAATAGATATAGAGTGTAACATATTTGTGGATAGTAGTCTATTATGACTTGATCCTCTGGATCCAGAGATTCTATCTTTAGTTTTAAATCGATAATTAATTAGTTTTAAATTGATAATTATTTAGTTTCGTAAAAATTGGTCGTTGCCAATTTACCGGCAGTTTTTATATAAATTTCTTATGTTCTTGTGGTTCGGAACCCACGTAAAATTGTAGGTCCCCTCCGCCACCACGGAGGACATACACAATACACGATTACGAACACAGTTAGGTAGACCAGCCATGAGTGGATCCTAGGGTCTTTGTTGGTCTGAAACATTATAACATTATAACCTTGGGCAGCTGGTTGAACAGTCTTGGTCCTCTCACAACAAAACTATTTTCCTTCAGGGTTGAGGGTGTTCACTGTCTAGACTTTAATTTAGGGACGCGACACATTCTTCCTTTCCTACGTTCCACTGTTGGACTTTCCATGTGCAAATAATGGTGTACCTCTCTTTTCTTCCTTCCAGGGAATATAAATTTAATTCAGGTAACCTTTCCCAATAATTTAGTTCTTTTCATTCATTGATCTTGGCTGTGAAGTTTCTCTGAATCTCTTCTAATTGACTAATGTCTTCTTTTTTATATGGGGTTGTTAAGACCGAGCTATACTCCAACTTCAGTATGACCAGTGTTTTCAATAGGGAAATCATTATATTCTTATCCCTTCTTTTAAAGGTTCTCAGTATCTGTCCAGTTATTCTCTTTGCTCTGTTTACTGCTATCCTATTTTGTGTTTCAAATTTCGCGTCATCAGTCATTACAACTCCTAAATCTTTTACTTTAAAGTTTTTCTGAATTTCCTTCTCCATCTGAGGTATAGTATTCCATGGGTTTTAGGTCCTCTCCTCTTCCGTTCCTTAATAGTTGAAAATTATCAGTGCTAAATTTCATATTATTTACTTCAGACCAATTGTAGATTCTGTTCATGTCTGTTTTAGAGATCCTATATCCTCTGGGATTCTTATTTTTCTACTAATTTTTGTTTCATCGGCAAAGGATGTTACTGTGCTGTCACTGGTAACGTCCTCATCTGTATCAGATGCTAGATGCAATACCTTCCCAATTTATAGCCTTAAAGTGTAAATTAAAAATTTCGAATTTGCCTCTTTCTATAGCGCGAGTTCTTTCCTTCCCTGTTGCTTTTATATGGGTTGTTATTTCAATAATGTTATAATCTGACATTATAGGTGGGGATAGTTCTTTGTTATCAATT
Source organism: Bathynomus jamesi (assembly GCA_023014485.1). Lineage (NCBI taxonomy): Eukaryota > Metazoa > Arthropoda > Malacostraca > Isopoda > Cirolanidae > Bathynomus > Bathynomus jamesi. The sequence continues at coordinate 359,824 of JAJOZX010002632.1, read as the reverse complement.
AGGTTTCTGTTGTTTGTGAATATCAGATCTAGGCAGTTGTTTTTTCTTGTTATTTTCCGTTATTTCTTGGGTTAACATAAATTCATCAACTTGAACTAGCAGCATTGTTGCCTGTTCCTGGTTTTCCCGTGTGCCTCTCTTGTCTTGGTTTATACATATATTTTTTCCTATCCTTTTATAGTTCATAAATGGGAAATTAAAATCACCGCAGAGAATAATATTTGGGGTTGAGGAGTGTAGAGCTTTCATCCAGTTCCTGACCTCTGTAATGGTATCTGAGAATTTTGTAGTTGGTGTTCGGGGGTCTATATATTTAATTAGTACCATTTTTAATTTTTCAACTTTTGCTGCTACTAATTCTATATAGTTGTTTGAAGTACCTGAGTCATTTCTACCATATGTTTTTCGTGTGTTTAAATAGCACATCCTCCTTTTCGTCTTACTGTTTTGTCGGCTGATATTAAATGTTATAGTTGCCAATTTGTATTTCATTTTTGTCGATACAAAACTCAGTTTTCACAACTCGTTTGGCAATCTTTCAGGTAAGTTTCCGTAAGGCACGTAAAGTCTGCTCTTGTTCCTTACACGAGTCCTTTCAGGTATGTGATATTTTTTCCAGGGAATTATTTAGTTTTAGGCTCTGTATGTTGGCTAGGATTATATATATATTAATAGGGTGTGTCAATTTGGGAGGTGAAAATTAATTTTTGCCAATTCCTTCACTGAGGGGTTTTAAAAATATGTTTTTGGATGTGAAGAATTCAAATCTGCTATTATTTTTGTGATTGCTCAACACTTAGCTTGGTAAATCTACGTTTGATTAAAAAGCACATAAATTGCTCTCGGAAAACAACATTTATTAATTTTAGCTTCTCAAAATGTCAGGTAATGCTATAAAAATTTTAGTTTCTCTGCATAAAACATATCCTAGTAATCATAAAACATATCCTTGTAATCATAAAACAACATTAGAAAGTAATGACATCAGTAAAAAAAAATATTTAAACAACAAGTTTCATCAAGTCTTGCTTTGATTCGTTCTTGGACATCAGCCGCCGACTTGCTTCTTGGCCTCTGATATAGCCCTCACGTTTCTCATGTGTATACACCCTGCCTGCTGCCTCTGTGACTTGTTTCACACACCTCTCTATTGACTGAGCATGACAGGGCCACTGTGGAACTTGCATAGGCTTGTCAAAGAACTTCTTTACTTCCGCTGTAGTCAGTTTACATGTCAAAGGAGGTTCAAATACCCCGTCAGACCAGTCTGTCAGCTCCAACACGGAAGAAGCACTGGGGTTGATGGAAGGTGTCTTCCTGGGACGTACAGAAAGATCTCCAAGTGTGTCATCATCTCCACCCCTCATGTCAACAATCTTTTGGACACCAGCTCTCCTCTCCTCACTGTCATCTGAGCACAAGAGTGTCTGGATTATCATTTCGCTGAATGCATACCATGCTGAGCGCTTGATGGTTGGCAAAACAGCATCCACTACAGCCTTCTTTTGCAGCCTAACTAGCCGCAGCTGAAACAAGATGTGGCGTGGGCCTTCCACCCAAGAGTGTTTTACTTTGATGTTGAACCAACAGGGGTAGTACACACCAACAATGTATTCCACTATCAGTCTTAAGTTGTTGAGGGTTTTGCCTTTAAGGCCATGTTTTGAAACCCATATGCGACAAAGCCTGTTTGCTGTTGTCAACCACCTTGAATGGCTCACTGGACCAATTTCAAGAAGGGCCAGATCTGTGGGAAGTTCTCCTGTCCTCATGGCCTGTGTGATCCTATACCCGCACGCTTGATCAGTAGAGAGATCCTTTACGACATTGTCACTCAGTGAAGTAAGAGGCTCTCCAATTGAGAGTTTGGTGAATGAAGGATCAATTTCAAGTTCGGTTGCAGTGTCTAGCATCTTGCCAATGTTACCTGTCCACTTGTTGTTAGACAAGGTCTTCCCATCCAGTGTCGCAGGGGTAACTCGTTAGTGTGAAGGGCACAAACCAACCAGATCAGCTTACGGCAAAGCTTGACCTCTACCCAATGCATGGAACCACCCTCCCAGCCAGTGTTAACATTTGTAGAATCACCTCCAATGGCCTGCAGGCTTTTATCAATGCCCTTCTTCTTCATGAAATCTACAAGATTAAAAGCAATAACTTCAGCAGGTTTTTTTCTCGTTGAGCCTTTCTCAGGAGTGAAGTGGTAGAGATATCTTCCACCTGGCTCACTGCACACAGAATAATGCTCTTCTTTGATGATGCTGGGGAACTGACGATCTGAATTGTCTGCTTTCAGCATAACTTTAGTTGTATCTTGACGGCCGTCAAAGAAGATGCAGTCAATTTCACCCTTCTTACAAAGATCATCAAATTCCTGATCCAGGGATCTCATAACTTTTTCTTGGGCCCTCTTGACTTTATTGTGATCAACTACAAGTCTCTTGTCTTCTTCAGTGATCAAGCCAGCATCCATAAAGGCAGCAGTGGTGATGGCAGCTGTGGCACGCAGGCCAACACCATATCTGATGCTATGCATAGCAACATTAGGTATTTCTAATGTGTTGTACTCTGGCTTTTTATTGGAAGTTGAAGACGTGCTTGGTATTTCTAATGTCACTTCATAACTTCCATCCTTTCCATCTTGAGCATCAGCTATTTGTTCTTCATTTTCATCATCAGAGAAAATTATTTCATTTGATGGCATTGAAACATCCTGCTTACTTGTCTGTTTATATTCAGCAAGCCTTCTTCTTTCGTCTTCTTGCCGCTTCTGCTTTTTGACTTGTCTGTTGTGCTCAGGTTGATCTGGCAAGCCAATCTGATGTGGTCCAATAGAACCAGACTTGTCTCTCTGACCATTAATGAAAGCAAGTTCCTTCATAGGGATCTTCATCTCCCTAGGGCATGTACAGTTAATGTGAGTTTCGTTTTTGCAACCAGCATCTGCAAGGCAGCCAAATTCAGAGCAGAGAACAATTTTACACTTGCAACTGAGGATGTCAAAAAGCTTGTCAAGTTTTGCAATGAAAGCCTCTTTGACATGTAGCTTTCCTCTCCCAAGAGATATGTTTTTGGCCTGCTCCCAGCTCTCTTGGATCTTGTTTAAGATTGTGACTCGTGAATTTACTGTACAACGAGGGCTACAAAAGAACTGTTTGATCGTTCCCACTTTTCAAGCACTTTAGGGTAAATGTTCTTTGCAAGACTGGCTGCTGGGTAGTTTCTCACATCCTCACCACTTTGTTCTCTTAGCAGTAGCCCATATTTCAGAATGTCTCGCAGAGTTGGGAGTTCAGAGGGCAACAACTCTCTACCAGTTTCAATTAGGTTGCTCATATGTGTGAATGTCCCCAGTCTTGTCCTCCTTTTAGAAGCCATTGTAGGTCAATTCCCACTGGTTAGGATGGTAGCACTGACGGACAAGTAATCTTCAGCACACTGATGAATATGTTTCAACCTGTGAAATAAGCAAAAACAGCAGTGCATTATATATACAGCATATATAATTATTAATATAATAATTATTATATAATTCCACAAAAAAGTCAAAAAAGTCACTATTTTTATGTAGCTTCTTACCAAGCAAAACTAAATTATATTAAATTAACAAAAATATCTTTAGAATTCCTAAGTCATGCTGCAACTTTTTAGCACCCCTCATATTTGGAATTTGAAAGTTGAAAAATTCGACACCCTAATATATTAATCAACCCATGTTTAAGACATTTTTAATTATAGCTTAAGTAGAAGTATGTATACTTTATGTGATTTGTTTTCAAATAGTGTTCAGAACCGACCTGTGACCAGCCATTAGGATTACCTCTTCTCGTTTTTATAGTATTTGATGAAGGTGAGACTAATTGTTAACTTTCAACCTGCCACGCACGACTTATCAGGAAATAAGCTCCCGAATTTATCGAGAGCGGTTCTGAATAATGTTAAATTTTTAGATCACGGGATTCCCTCTGCAGAATATTAAGTAATTTTGTCCTTCGAATGATGAGTGAGCTTTCCAGCTTTCAAGGGCCCTTTTCATGCCGGATATAGGGATATCCTTATTTTGTTTTTTCAATAGGCAAATAAAAAAATCCTTTCATGTCAAGGTTTTTATAGTTAGAGTAATTCTAAAGTTTTGAAAATAATCGTAAAATCTCTATATTAATCTATAATAATAATAATAAAAGGACGTGTGTGTGTGTGTGTGTGTGTGTGTGTGTGTGTGTGTGTGTGTGTGTGTTCCAGCCATAACTCCAAAGTGAAGCAGTTACAAACATGAAACTTCACACACATATTGATTAGGTCCCCAGGTTGTGCACCTGGGTGTTAATAAATTAAATATTTAAAATTACTGGGCCCGATGGCCCCAGCACTGCGATTAAATAATCTATACTATAATAAGAGAGCTGTCCGTCTGTCTGTCCGTCCGTCCATCCGTCCATCCGTCCGTCACACTTTCAGAAATTGTGAGAAAAAAATTCAGAAATTGTATTACGGGCGGCAATGTGAAGCTCAAGATTTTCATGACTGTGTTCTTTTCTGTAGTTTAGCCTGTCTGTTTGTCTGTTTGTGAAATTTATCCCGGGCAGTAATGGGGGGAAGGGTGGGGGTAATGGGGGATGGGTGGGGTAATGGGGAGGGGTGGGGGTAATGGGGGAGGGGGTTAGCCCCCCAAGTTGCATGAATGGTGGTGAGGAGGTTTTGGGAGATACCAGATTCAGAAATCTTGACACAATATGAAGCTCAAAATTTTCAGGGCTGCGTTCTTTTCTGTAGTTTAGCCTGTCTAACCGTCAGCGAAGCGACGGGAACTGTACTAGTAATAATAAAAGGACGTGTGTGTGTGTGTCTGTCTGTCTGTCTGCTCCAGCCATAACTCCAAAATGGAAGCAGTTACAAACCTGAAACTTCACACACATATTGATTAGGTCCCCAGGCTGTGCACCTGGTTGTTAATAAATTAAATAATTAAAATTACTGGGCCAAATGGCCCCAGCACCGCGATTAAACTACAGAAAAGAACGCAGCCGTGAAAATTTTGAGCTTCATATTGTGTCAAGATTTGTGAATCTTAAGATTTTCATGACTAATTATTTGGTCAATAAAACTACAGAAAAGAACAGTCATGAAAATCTTGAGCTTCACATTGCCGCCCGTAATAATAATAATCTTCTATATTATAATAAGAGAGCTGTCCGTCCGTCACACTTTCAGAAATTGTGAGAAAAAATTGTGAGAAAAAAATTCAGAAATTGTATTACGGGCGGCAATGTGAAGCTCAAGATTTTCATGACTGTGTTCTTTTCTGTAGTTTAGCAATGGGGGAAGGGTGGGGGTGGGCGTAATGGGGGATGGGTGGGGTAATGGGGGAGGGAGTTAGCCCCCAAGTTGCATGAATGGGGGTGAGGAGGTTTTGGGAGATACCAGATTCAGAAATGTTGACACAATGTGAAGCTCAAAATTTTCAGGGCTGCGTTCTTTTCTGTAGTTTAGCCTGTCTAACCGTCAGCGAAGCGACGGGAACTGTACTAGTAATGTATAATAATGAAAGGACGCAGTTACAAACATGAAACTTCACACACACACACACACATATATATATATATATATATATGCCAGGTTAGGTCAACTGAATGCCCAGTTAGGTTAATTAAATGCCCGGTTAGGTCAAATGAATGCCCGACTAGATTAAGTGAATACTTGGGTAGGTTAATTGTACGCCCTTGACGATTGGTTAGGTTGAGTCGTGATATTTTCGTTAAAGCTAACGACTATATCACGACTTGACCTAACCAGTCGTCAAGGGCGTACAGTTGACCTAACTGGTCATTCAATTAACCTAACCAGGCATTCAACACCCAGGTGCAGAACCTATATACATCCACCCGGCAACGCCGGGTCGCTCCTAATAAAAAAATGTATTTAATAAAAAAGCATCATTAAAGAGTATCAACTTATTTGGAAATGACTCAGGTTATTGAAATTTACAATTACATTTTGTGTTTCAGATTTGGGACATATCAACGCAAACAGAATGAGGATTTGAAGCTTTTATACACTAAGTGTTTTTACTTAACAAATAATTTTTGTGTGCTTGGTGAAATTTGAATCCACAGTCACAGTAAATCATTCACACATAGCAACAAATAATGCGAGATAAATGAATAATACAGAAAATAAAATTACTCGAGTCATATTAATCCAATAGATGGGCTTTTTAGTATCTTCCAAATGTGTGTCGATATCATCGGACTAACAACATCTTATCGACGTGACATAAAATCGACATCGTGTTTCGTGTTAGATTAAGTTAGGTTTGGTTAGGTTAGGTTACAATAGGTTAGGTTATGCTAGGTAAAGTTAGGTTAAGTTAGGTTGTTAGTGATTTTAGAGTCATTGTAACAAATGAGTATAGGTCCGATATAAAAAAAAAAAAAATTACATGCTAAAACACGAAGCATTTAAATTTCAAAATTTTGGCCTATTGGTCTTGGAATGTGAAACTCAAAATTTTGATGGTTGCTTTCTTTCATGAATTTGTTAATCTGCTGGCTTTTATGGCTATTAGAAAACTATAAAATATTCTAGAAGCGTGGACTGGTGGCCTTCCCTATCATGAATTAAAGTCTACGAATAAACCAAGTCCTAACACGCTTCTACAGAGTTTCATACATTTTCGTGGAATGAAGAAAATCAAGTTGGTCAATAAATTTAGAAAAGAATATAGCCAAATTAGCCATCAAAATTTTTAGCTACGCATCGCATCGGAAGTCATGATAGATCAAAAAAAATGTAACAAGTTGTATTTGAAATTTAACTGCTTCATGAGCTTCAAGTAAAATCGAACTAGCACTGTGTTTCGTACACATAGTGAATTCAAGAGTGGAAATTCGTTGATGACACGACGGGTAAAGCTTAGCCTAAACATTTAAAGCATAGTTGGAAGTCCAAGGGCTGAAGCTATCGGACTGTCGAGGACCGGATATGACAGCGGGGCCAACAGGAAGGGTGAGTATTAAAAAGTGCACGCACGTATCTTGTATACAGGTAAATTTGCGCGCTTTTTAAAATACACCATGTAACTGCCACACTTTAAATTTAGCACTTGGAGATATTGGCAATTCATCACATTCACATCACATTCGTCACATTTCTGAGACACTGCAAATATTTTATAGAATTTCTTTCGCCTCTACATCGAGATGGACAACTTTAAACATTTGAAATACCTCTCTCCAAAATCCTTATCAGAGACAAGGTGGGAATGGCGCATTGAAAACTTGGAAGTACTGTAATTCAATTTCAGGTTCATGGTTTTCAACAAGCTTTGAATGATCTTAAAAAAAAAATGCATCCAACCCTAGGATTAGAAGTGAAGCTATGTCACTTTGGAAGGAGTTGGCGTCTTTTGAATTTATAACGAGTCTAGTCATCTGGTATGATCTGTTAGTTAAACTGAATCTAGTCAGCAAGATCCTGCAAAGTATGACTATGCAAATAGACGAAGCAGCAGCACATCTGAAAGAATTAATAATATAATTTTTTAAGAAGAATATCGAAATAGTGGGTTTATGTCATACATCATAACAGCAAAAGAAATCGCGAGAGAATTAGATGCTGAACAGGGATTTAAAGAAATGCATTTAGCGAGACGAACGAGGCTGATGCTGATGATCCATGCACAGACAATCAGAAAATTTTCAGAATAGACTATTTTTTAAAATAGTAGATACTGCCATTTCTTCACTGAAACACAAATTTCAACTTTATAATGAGCATAGCAAAAAATTTGGATGTTTATAGTGCATGAAGGATTTGAAGATTGTGAATGAATCAGACTTGCTGAAACTTTGTCAAGATCTTTAGTTGACTCTACAACAGGGCTTCCCAACCTTGGGATCGCGAAGATCATATTTGGGATCGCGAACCGATCTGATAACATTATTTTCAATTCTCTTCCTACGGCCGTTCGACAAGACGTTTATCAATCATGAATGTAGTTGCGTATAACAGCTGAAATCCGGGCCCTTCCCGCGCATAATAAACGCTGTGATTATGAAGTGTATATATATATATATATATATAATATATATATATATATATATATATATACACAAAATAACTTTTGGGAAGTTTGTCGAACTTCGGCCAGTGTTTGGGGTCGTGAATTGTGTGTGATTTTCGGGGTCGTACAGGATAAAGGTTGGGAAGCCCTGCTCTACAAGGTCACTTGTTATATATATATATATTACACTCAGTTTCACAGTACGAGAGCCTTTCGCATTCATCGAATTTCGCATTCATCGAAGAAATAATGCGGCGATGAAATGATGACTTCTTGCATATAGTAAATAAATAAATTAATAAATAAATAAATAATCCTTTTAAGAAGTGTAGCGTTTCATTCTGCCCTTTATTATCCACTGTGATCTAATGCATAATTAGACACATGAGATAAGTGTATGTATGGTGTGAATGAACGCTGAAGCTATGCTTTTGATTATATATTTTCCTTCTTTCCTAGAAGTCTTTTTTCACTACTCTTTTCTGTCAGCAGTGGCTGGCGGGAGAAAAAGAGACTTGTCCATTACATACTTTACTACTACTACTACTATTTTTGTGTTAAAGCTTTACATGTTTATAAGTGTAATTATGGGATTTTGTTTTTAGATTTTTTCCTAACCTTTAGTGTTATGATCCAAATTTGCATTCGGATTAAAACGACACTACCTATGCACAGTCTCTCTCTCTCTCTCTCTCTCTCTCTCTCTCTCTCTCTCTCTCTCTCTCTCTCTCTCTCCATATATAGAGTGCGTATTTAATACTACGTGATGTTTTCATTAACTGAAAAGTTGTTATGCAATTCAAACATTTCATAAGATTAATATTTGATTAGCTTGTTGAATGTTCACACTTTGTAAGCAGTCAGTAAGCCACAGAATCTATCAGCAGAGCTGGGCAATAAATACATTGAATGTATTTAAATACTAAATACTAAATACATGGGAGAAATGTATTTAAATACTAAATACTAAATACATTTTACGAATGTATTTAGATACTAAATACAAAATACATCAATTGTATTTAAATACATTTGTAAATACATTTTAAATACATACAAATTTTAACATATGCATTCACTAATTCATGTTTTGCTAAATTTCTACTTTAGTGCACTTTACCTTATTACCGTCTTTAGATTTAATTTTAAAGTATTTTCCATCAAACAGAGGGTGCACTAAATTGTTATCTGCAGATATATCACTGTTTGATTCACCGGATTTGCTTGTTGAAGCCATGACACGCACACGATAAAGAAATCAACCGCTTTCGACTAAGAGTGGCACACAACTGATTGAGCTGACACGTTGAAACATGAACCATGCTGTACTACACTGTCGACGCGTCGTACTGTGCTAGTACAGAACGTGTATTAAACCAGTAAAAGTATTTACATTTTTATATTTTGAGTATTTAAATACATTGTATTTAAATACTCATTAAAGTATTTAAATACTATATTTAAATACATGAAAAACAATGTATTTATAAATACAGTTCTAAATACACAAATGTATTTAAATACGTATTTAAATACAAATGTATTTAAATACTGCCCAGCTCTGTCTATCAGGTGGAATGGATTTTATGTCAACGATGAAAACAAAGATAACAAATTCACGCTTTATTATTCTTTGCATATATATATATATATATATATATATATATATATATTGACAGTACGCCGGCCCCTATTGTTGTAGCTATTCCAATTAAAAATATAAGAACAAAATGGGTTCGTCTCTGTATTTTTGTATGTAGAATTTTCCATGATCACAGGACAAATGCCGGGCATCCTGTAAAGAGCGATCATTGTTTCTATACATAAAGAAGAGGATAGGTGTATCAAGTAAAGAACTATAGATCAGTGGCACTGACATTTCATCTCATCTGGAATAGTTAAAGGAAATAAAAGAGCGATTTTAATTTTTGAATTGAATAACCTTTATTGATAATAAAATAAATACATTGGATTTACAATTTATAATAACATAAATAATTGTGAAACTGGACTATTTATTTTATTTAATTTGGCCCTTAAGCTTTAGGCTTTACTGGGCTCATTTTCCGAAGTGAAAGCCGATTCATACTGAGCTCTTAGTACTTCAGATATTTCCTTTAGATCATCGGTTAATGCATTGTTTTCATCCTTCAAAGGTCCTATCGTCGCGTGATTTTTCGTTTTCCCTTTTGCAAAATTATAGAAATATTTTGAGTTAACGTTTATCAATTCTATTGCGTCTCCTTCTTCTTCTTCTTCTCTCTCTCTGTATGGTTCTCAATTAGACCCTGTATGTCGCGATTTATGCTCTCTAGTTTTTCATTTATTATTTTTCTGATGTTTATTAAATTAAAAAAGAAATTCTTTGAGAAAAGATGGCACTTGTTAATTTAATATTCTTTAAAAATTGTAATCCAGACTTTACTGTGGTTGAAAATATCAAACACTCGCAATTTCCCCGTATACTTTTTGTATACTTCCACTGTATGAAAATACTACAGGGTGTACACAAAGCCCTTTCCCGATTATAAACTTTAATAATTACATCAAATCCAAAGAAGACACAGTAATGCTTTGTTTTGCATGTTGTTGCATAATTTACATCAAGTTTATTATGTTTCTCATTAAATCTCGACATGTGCGCCGTTAGTTACACGTAGCACGTCTAAGCGAAATTCGAGTTCACGTCATACGTTCGCTAGCATATCTCTCGTGACACTGTTGATGGCATCGCAAATCCTTGCACGAAGAGTGTCAATGTCAGCAACAGGAGTATGGTACGCATAATCCTTTACATATCTTCACAGGAAGAAGTCTAGGGGTGTGACCGTGTGATATCGGGAGGTCGTGGAGGCCATGGCACCGGCCCGTCGCGTTCAACCCATCCTCCGGGAAAAGTGGTGTTCAAGAGTTCGCGCATTTACGTACCCCAGTGTGGAGGCTGTAAAATGATAGATGACTGAAGGTCTTCCAACTCGGGGCTACAAAGAACTCGAGCATGTCCAGGTACACTTGCGCCGTAACATTCTTTTCAGCAAAGAAGAATGGGCCTATCACCCTATCATGCATTAATCCACACCAAACATTGACAAGAAAGAAACTTGATGTGTTATGCAACAACATGCAAAACAAAACATTACTGTTTTCTTTGGATTTCATGTGATTATTAAAGTTTAGAATCGGGAAAGGACTTTGTGTACACTCTATATTACGTTCAATTTGAAAGTTTTATCAAAATCTTCTTTGACACATTTACAAATGAAAGACATGAATATGATAATGCAAAGGAATGGTATTGAAAATGTTTTAATCCAGAAAAACAAGTGACATCTTTCATTCCATTATCACTCTTCAAATCGATTGAAATTCATATCCGAAGCTGAGTTAAAGTTGAACACATTTTGTCATAGAGAGAGAGAGAGAGAGAGAGAGAGAGAGAGAGAGAGAGAGAGACTAAATTGTTATGTATTGTGTAAGTCCTTCAGTTCGACGAAAATTTAAAGTCACTGTTAATTACATGCCAAAAAAGTGATAATATTTACATAAGGAAATAATTCATACTTTTAGTTTATTTTTTAGTTACTTTTGTAACTTTTGTATAAAGCTGTATTAATTGTTACTATTAATTTTAATAACATCTAACATCACTCATCTTTGACTTCGCATCAAAGGGTTTCTTGTAATAAGTTGTCAAATTGTAAATGTCTTTACGTACCAAACTCACAGGTTTTAAAACTGGATATTGTTTTCATATAACTGCTTCGTAAAATGTAAATCCCAAATATGAACAACGGTTAACTTAGATTTTTCATATTTATTTTTTAATTTATAAATTAAGTTTATGAAGGATAAGTAATTTAGCAAATAGGAGAATAATTTTGAGTCTTTGTATAATCCTCAAGCAGATGTCAGATTTGTGTTTCCCTGCCAGCACGAAAGAGATTTCAGAATCTTGTGATAATGACTTAGAAAACTTGTCTTTATATCAATTTTAATAAACATGTTGTATCTATGTTTTACACAACTCCTTCAAGGTCTAAGAACACCGCACCCTCGTTAGAAATTTATCAATTACGTATCAAAGAAGAATCTTTGTGCAGCTATAGCACCCATTTCTCGTTCTCCACGGGGGTGGGCACGACGTTGAACTAGGAGCCGAGATACTGAAATCAATTACACATATAAGGATACATAGGGATCACTACCGGGAATAAGATGTCAACCCCATCCTCAAGGATCCAGTTTTACTTTTCATGAAAAGGTTCGAAGTATACCTCTAGTGGTAAGTCATGTGAGACCAATGTCCCTCAAACGCTTTCATCTCTGTTTCTCGTTGCCTTTTATCACATTTATATCAACTCTCCATATATTCACATTTACTTATTGCATCCTTCTATCTTTCATGTGTTCTTCCTCTACTTTTCACATCTATACACTCATATTATACACCCTTTTTCTAATTCTATCGTCGTTCATTCCTTCCACATGACCATGCCAACGTAGCATACTCTCCTCTGCTCTGATCTCCATTGACTTTTCTACTCCACACCTTTTTCGAATATCGTCATTTCTTACACGGTCTAATCATTTTACATCAACAGTACTTCTTAACTTATTCATCTCAACTGTTCTGACTTTTGACAGTGAACTATCATACCAAACAAGTGTCTCACATCTATACATCACTGTTGGCACCAATACACTTTCATGTGTTGCTGCCTGCATCTACATTCGAGCATTTCCTTCCTACCGAGGCTTTTATGAAGCCCATGATTTGCTTGCGCTGCCTCACTCTGCTTTCAACTTCCAATGCACTGCATAAAATTCGAGTGTCAGATTTAATTAAGATCAATTTATAAATACTCGTAGCTTTGATTTAGGAAAAGAGATCTGGTGGTATCACTTTTTAGATTAGGTGTATTTTTGTACGGGATAGTTGTCATTTTTTCCTGTTTTCTATCGGATTTACAGTAGAGTTCGTTCACTAATATTTGATATTTTAGAATAAAAAATCCTAACTAAAAGTAATACCAAAGTTTAAAATAGAAAATAAGTACACAGTTTCAATAAATTACTTTTTGTGTTGTAAAAATGTATAAAACATATATCTATTTAAAAGATATAAAGTAGGCTTTCTTTAAATTAAACTTAGACGGTTAGACCTACACAGGCTACGCCGCTACAGCATAGGATTAATTACTTGTTTCAGCTTCTTTTATAATTCAAGCAAAAATATAGATAACTATATAGACAATAAAGTAATTGATAAATATTATAAAAACAAAGAAAACTAACTATCATGCATATAAAGATTCTAAAAGATTTAGGGGGGGCCTATGTTAATTAATGTTAGGCCTCGGCAATACAGCGGCGCCTCTCAACCTTTTATAGACATAAGACATAATTTAGACATAAGAAAAATTCGCGATACTCCCTTCCCTAATGATGATGGAGCATGTACATCAATTGCAAAAACAACACATACTTCAACCATAAAAACAGCTCCCGAACTATTTCTCATTGTTCTGGATGGTGCGGAACAATGAGTATCCATAACTGGTGTCTGAAGCATTGAAAGTTTGAATTCCATTTGCAACCTCATACTTATGCGAGTTGGGCTTCTTATCAATAGTTGCAATTAAAACAAGACAAATAAATTGGTTGTTTATGTTACTTTGTGTGTAACTTTGTGTAACTTTGTGTAACATTATTAGTAGTAGTAGTAGTATCATCATCGGCACAGACCAAGTTATTTATCCTTATGTTATCTATACAACATCCCACTCTTGCCTCATTAGGAGAAAGTAATTAAGCCTTCACTATACATATTAAATAACAGAGGAGAATCAGGCATCCTTGTCTAACTCTGCATAAAGAACCAAAACATTCGGACATGACGATGTCCCATCTAACCATAAAAATTTGGTGGTGTATCAGAATTTGAATATATTTAAAACATACAACGGAACATTCCTGTCTTCTAATTAGATTAATAGAATATTGTAACTTTACCATATGCTTTTCTGTATCCAAGAAGCAACTGTAAATAGTTGAATTACCATTAGTATATGTAAATACAACCTCATTCAAAACATAAATACACAGATCCGTTGAATGGGACCTTTTAAAACTAAAATGACTAGGATACGTCTATAAGTAATCATTTAATCGGCGTAGCAAAAGTTTCTCAAGTAATTTTGAGAAGCAGGAGGCACCAGCAATACGTCTGTAATTAGAATATAGATAGAATATCCCCATATTTATTTTTGACCAAGGGGAAAGATATATGCTTCCATAAACTCTGCAGGAATATAACTAAGGAAAATAATGAGATATGAAGACTCACCACATCATTAACATACTTTAGATGCTTATTCGAAAGGTCATCTATACCTGGGGAAGAACTAGGCTGACCATATTTCCTTGAGACAAAAACGGGACATTGGGATGGCAAAAAAGGGACGGGGGTTATGTAATATTCTGTATTCATGAAAAAGTAAGTACATAAACATATTGAGCTTACAATTATTCTTCAGTGAAAGAACCCATACAAAAACCCATACAAAACGGTAGTGTCCCGTTCAAAACGGTACGTATGGTCAGCCTAGGAAGAACCTGTCTTTAGCGTTTTAATCAGACGCCTTATTTCAGAAACTGAAGTCCCCGTATTTTCACTGAACGCTTCTAATGACGTTCCGCTGCAATCTACGTTAAGATTAAACCCTTCCCATGCTCTTAAGGCTGTTTGAGTAGTGACTTCTCCATAACCTAACTATTTTTTCCTCCTCAGACACTCCAGTCAGTTGTGGATGGAATGGAATTCTTGGTACCCATTTCCTTCTTAACAAATTTCAAGGATGTTTTTATCATTATTCAAGTTAGCTTCACAAACTTTTGCTGCTCGAATGAAATCTTATTTCTGTTTGCACCGTCTTATGGCTCTTTTATATTAAACCCTACTTAAATTATCATCATATATATCATCATAGGCGGAGGGGGCTGGGGGGGCGGCAGCCCCCCCCATGACTAGGGAATTGAGTATTTTCAGGGCAGATTTTTCCTGACATTCCTTTGTTTTGGTTTTTACTTCTTGAGGTGAATTAATTACTTGCTACTATACTTGTAGTTAATAATTAAAACGTAAGTTGAGGACTTACTGAATTCTCTATCAACTGCAATGTCGTAGTTTCGCTTGTCATTTAGAAATGTTGTAGCAAAATTTTTCATTTTTGTAAATTGTAATGTTTTTTATATCAAAAAGGCTTTAATATATGTTACTCATACTCTAATCTTTGTGTTATTTTACGATACACATAGACATAGTGCTTAGGCGGAAATCAGGGCACCCTGAAAATTTTTAGGGCAAATTTTTTCCGCCCCCCTAGTAAAGTGCTATCCCATACGTCGATGTATATCATTATATATATCATCATATATATATACTAGCCTACTTTAACCCTTTCGCTCACGAATTATGACAGGGTAAAAAACAAATTTGCCTTTTTGTGTGGTTATACAAGAATCAATATGGTTTATTTTTCAGCTACACAATTGTCTACCCAGTGAGTGAAAGGGTTAAACCCTAAATCCTGTCCCACAGCTGGATCCTATCTCCTTGGCAGATAGCTGGTGAGGGAAGCTATATTTTGGGGCCTTTTGAGAGTGACCTGTTGCCCACGTTGGGCTTTCCAGCATGAAAAAGAAAAATTATAGTATTTGTGATATGCCATTACTGTACTTATTCGAACTATAGTGGATTTAATTTTCCCAGAAGAGTTCCTTGTTCCATGCACGGTCTGTGTAAATATATATATATATATATATAGTGGAATCCGCTTATTATAATCACGGATAATGTTATCGAACAGTTATTGTTATCAAAACCAGTCGGTCCCAAAACACTTTATTTAAAATGAATTAAAAATTATCCGCCTACTATAATCAAAGTTCCGGTTATTGTTATCAAAAACCAAAAAAGGTGGATTTTCTAAAACAAGCACAGAAACTCCTGCTAACGAAGAATTAGAGCTTATTACAAATGAAATTCTTGATAGAACCCCCGACGATATGTCAAAAGAAGTTTGAAATTGGTTGGCTATTGACGACAAAGTTGAAGTGGCAGCTACAATGACAGTGTCGGAAATATGTCAAGCTGTTACCGATGTAGACTCTGAATTAGAAGAAGAGATTGAACCAAATCTAGAAGAAATTTCAGAAGCTCCTCCAACCAATGCCCAGATTCGAGAAGCTCTAAAAATACTTCGTCGCGGCGTGCAACATAGATCAACAGAATTTCAAAAGCATTACGAGTATGAGCAATTTATTAATGAACTACTAAACGCAAACAGTAGACAGACAACACTAGATAAGTTTAAAAAAAAAAAAAAGTTTTAATAAGCTAAGTTTTAATAAGTCAAATAAATGAGTTTAAATAAGTTTTTTTAAATAAATAAGTTTTTTAAATAAATAAGCTTTTAAAATAAATCTATATTGTTTTTATTAATTGTTTATAATGTAAAGTTGTTTATAACAATGAATTTAATAACATAACAATGAATTTATAACAATGAATGTAAATTATTCCAATTTTTTATATCCTTTGCGTAATGTTATCAGCCGGTTATTGTTTTCTAAAAACCCTGTCCCAAAGTGATCGCAATAAGCGGATTCCACTGTATATATATATTCTAGACTATTATTTTAATAAAATCAAAGGCCGAAAATAATTTTTTATTAGTATTATTATTGTTATTATTATTAGTTATGCATTACAGTGACATCTAATTCAAAGTCTGCTAAACAAAAGAGTGTCAAGAGTTGTTTTTTTATGATCTTAGTGTGTGATTTGAATGGATATTTTCTTCCAATTTCCGGATATGTCACTCACTTTATTCTTCCGGTTGGAATAATTTGTTTTCAATATTCTTCAAACATGTGCGTAAACCTGATTTAATTATGAAATATCTTACCATTTACAGTCAAAGTAATATTTTGTAGCTCACATTAAAAGCAGATATTGACTTTAGTATTACATTATAGACACGACGGTTACTGATCCACTCATTGATTTAGTTGAACTTTGATTAGAGGACGTCGTACGTTATTATAAAATATATATAATTTAAATTTAATTAAAAATAATGTATTGATATGAATAAAAACAAAAAATAAGAGAATAGAATTTCTTTCGTTATCCCTCAAAGAGTGAGATCTGTTTTCTCCTCTGAGAATCTTTTTTTAAGCAGTTATTTCCGGTTTCATCCCATTTTTTTTATCCCAGTTTCCATTTTCCTCAAGTCGTTCATTTGCTCCTCCCTCAATGCCCACTTGGGTATAAAAAGACGGGAAGACAATCAGCGTTAATCTTTTGGAATTTTTTGACGAATTGAGAGGTTTGTCTCTATTCTTATCGTAGATTTAGTTTTACTCAATAACATTTAGTGAATACTTAATGAGTACTTAGTGAATACTTAAAGAGTACTTAGTGAGTACTTAATTAAAAACTTTTTAGTTTAAGTTAATCTCATAGAGCGAATTCTGTTTATATTTAGACTGTGTACACTGTATTCGTGAAATACAGCTGAAATATATATATGTATATAATATATATATATATCAGTGGCGACTGGCGTATAGGAGCGATGGAGCGGTCGCTCCCCCTTGCTTGAAACGATAAATATTAATTTAACAGATAAAAAATATATTAATTTTAAGATATTAAAATAAATATTCTTGAAATATATTTTAAAAATTCATGTGGCATATCATGATTCATGAGGCATTTTGAGTAAGCCTTCATACAGTACATAATATTCTAAACTTATAGCATAGCTTCAAACAGCGTACCGCTGTTTGAATACAAAATAATATTGCAGCCGAATGGAGCGATAGATTTTTCGCTCAAGTAAATATAAATTATATTTTACTGTTGTAATGAAAATATAAGTACAATCGCGAATTTTTTTTATAATAACTTTATTTTTACTAATAGTTACTTCAGTAATAATGATATAAGCCATTTATATGTATTTTATTAAAATTATTACTTATTTGTAATTAACTAGAATTGTACGTCTGGCATAGCCGCATATGTTAATACAAGTACAGTACTCTTGTGAGCGGCAGTTGGATTCGCACTAGCCTATTGTGAGTCCGTGTTGTCGTACAGTGGTACATTATTATAGTCAAATTTATTCAACAATTATTTTTATATTTTATTAAAATATTTTTTTAATACAAATTTATGGCTTCTTTTGACATATAAGTACCGTACGGAGCACCATGTGATTGTTTATGTACTACAATTCTAAAAATTATAAATTTTATGAAATCGCACCCCCATACATTTATACCACGAGTCGCCACTGATATATATGTTACGCCCAAACATCGAAATCGCTTAGTGAGCGAAAAAAACAGCCACAACGCGTTGTGGATGCACGTAAGTGACCAAATACCGATGTTAGATATTTTTTCGCTTCATGGCCGTTCTCAAACAACCGCAACGCGTTGTGGACGATTCGGATATGACCACAACGCGTTGTGGACGATTTGAAGCGACCACACACCGATGTCTTTCATCAAACTCTATTTAAACACGACGTATATTGAAATGATATAAACACGACGTATATTTATCGACGTATTCACCGATTAAAAAGCAAAGTTAAGCAGATATGCTAGAAAAAAGATAAAGTCCTTTAAAAAATTATTATCAATAGTTTTCCCGTAGGTTTCGATTAATTTTAAGCAACTTTAGAATGAGACGTAAATGTAAAAATTAACCAACTGGTTCGGTTAATTGAATGTCCGGTTAGGTCAACTGAGTGCCCGGTTAGGTTAATTGTACGCTCTTGACGATTGGTTAGGTTAAGCCGTGATATTTTTGTTAGTTTTAACGAAAATATCACGACTTAACCTAACCAATCGTCAATGGCGTACAGTTGACCTAACCGGGCATTCAATTAACCTAACCGGGCATTCAATAATTCTCAAATCGTCCACAACGCGTTGTGGTTGTTTGAGAACGGCCATGAAGCGAAAAAATATCTAACATTGGTGTGTGGTCACTTAGGTGCATCCACAACGCGTTGTGGCTATTTTTTTCGCTCACTGAGCGATTTCGATGTTTGGGCGTAACATATAATAATAATAATAATAATAACAATAATAATAATAAAATGAAGTAATATTCTTTAATTTTTTATTAGCTTCTAGTTCTTCATAATGAAATTTTGGAAGCAACTGTTTATCATACTTGTCACTGGGACAGTTTTTGACTTCGCTCTTGGCCATCCCTCTTATCCTAACAATATTTACGACAGAGATCCCAGTTCTAGCGAACACGAAAATACAGAGAAAATAGTGCGTGTCGACAATGTTGAATGTAAGATTTTGACGTATATTTGTTTTTATATTTCTGTATTTCATATCTTCGTAATCGTATTTATGTAATTGGATTAGTAATGATGTATTTTAACTTCTTTCATCACTATTTGAAAATGATAGGTTTTAGTTACGTAGAGAGGTCTATAAATAAACAAATTACTTAGTTAATGTATTGAATGTATCTATAGGTGACGGGAAATACAGGATGTTTCAGGTCGACCCTAGAAATATGGAAAAGAAACACTTCATATTAGTTAAGGAATTACTATGACAAACTTCAAATACCAAATATGATACAAACTACCAATTGGTGGAATTTGTAATTTGTATTTGGTATTTGAAGTTTGTCATAGTAATTCCGTAACTAATTTGAAGTGCTTCTTTTCCATATTTCTAGGGTCGACCTGAAATACACTGTATATTCAATAATAATAATAATAATAATAATATTAATTAGATATCTCGTCTTTGCAGCTCATTCCGGCTTTGAAAATGATGTCACCAAACCTCCGATTTCTTCTGAATATTATAACGAAGTAGTTAAGACTAAAACTGAATCATTAATCGAAGATAAAAGCAAAAAGACTTTAAATGAAAGATCAGAAATAACAACTGAAGCAGTTTTCGAAGAAACGTACGAAAATAACAGTCACAAAAATTCACCTGAAGATATTTTCGACCTTCCTTCACGCAACAGTTCTTCAACTATTGAAAATGACATAAATTCAACGAATTATGAAGGCAACAATGACGAAGAATCAACCAACTCGCCAAAACACTCAACAACTGAAAACTACGAATCAAGTGAACAAACGACCGAAGGAAGTTCAGAAATATCTGAGACTGAAAGACTATTTTACGCTCCTTTGTTTGACCACGATTCATAAGATGACGCTGTCCACCATCTTCATTTATCGTCATATTGTCTTCTCGTTAACCATTTTATATTTTTTCATTAAAAATTTAAACTAACAAATCGTAAAATTAAAAAAAGAAATTTACGCGGCTCTTGTTTAGATTTGGCAACGTTCACGATCGATTACTTGTTAAAGAAAAGGAGACATTAATTTTTTGTACGGAAAAAGTAACGTGGGATAAAATTTTGACTGAAATTCTAATTACGGAAGGACAACGCGTTGTATCGTAGAAATTTATGTTCTTAAATACTGTGTAGCACATAAAGTAAACAAAATAGGGCGTCTGCTTTATGGACACACACACACACACACACACACATATATACAGGTCCGGCGCCAGCCTATTTGGCGCCCTTAGCAGGACTGCAGCTGGCGCCCCCACCCGCCTCCCACTTCACGATTGGGTTTGCCCACAAAGTAATCAAGGTACCATATTGAAGAAACTATTTGCCTTACACTGATCTATTTTAATTTGCTAATACATACATTTATTATAAAATTATAAAATCATTTCACAGTTCAAGAAAGTGTCATGACCAATCAAAACAGCGAGTAAAGCGAGGCATATGTAGTAACAATCAGAACGCTCAAAAGTGCTAAAATATGCGTGCAAAAAGGACATATCTACTGTTTTTTTTCCAAGCAAGAACGGCATATGTCACATAAAAACAGTTATTCGCTATTGACGACTCCCGGAACTCATATTAAGCCGTAAATAAGCCGAGTCGCTTATTGACGACTCCGGTCTGTGCGCGCAACATTTTTAAATCGCTTATTTACGACTCCCGTCCCTAAAGGGTTAAAGGTCGTGATAGTGAAAGTTCTATAATGACCCAATAAGATCAATAAGTTAATTATGTAAATATCAGTCAAGCTAAACTGGTGTACATACGTCGTACAACCTTTCATCATTTGTCTATGCTTCTCATTCCTTCATTTTTTTTCATGTTGTTCTTACATAATACTATCAGACGTGCACAGGGCGGGAGGCGCTGGCGCCCCCCAGATCTTTGGCGCCCTTAGCATTTACTAACCTCGCCTAATGGAAGCGGCGGCCCTGCATATATATATATAGTTTCATAAAAAGGATGCTCCATTTCGTTTAATTCATGTCACAGAGTATTTGACAAATTTCTGCAACACATTATTTTCGGATAGCAGAACAAAGTCGACTGGCACAATGTCGACATGCATAATGTCGATACTAAGAATTTAGTTTAAATTAAGTCAGCTTAGGTTAGGTTACATTATGTCCAATTAGGTTACGCTAGGTTAGATTAGGTCTAGTTAGGTTAGATCAGTCATTTTCACTGAAAATATAAAATTAGTTTGAAATCTGAAATCGATATACTCGCATGAGGTCGAATGTCGGCATTATGAAATTCACTTTTGTTCATGTAACGCCAATATTTAATCTGTTACAAAGTTTGAAAACCATAAACCAAATCATTATGAATAATATAAAATTAATATGTACTTAACAGCTACCCTGGGTAGCCTAGTGGTTAAGAGGCTGGGCTGCTGGTGGGGCGTGGTTCGGATTCCACGTTAAACTGTAGGGCTAAGGTGGAGTGACAAGTTTCACCTTCGTCAGAATGAACAATTCGGGCGGAAGCAAAACCAAGGTTAACTTAATTCAAAGTTAGTGAAGTGAACTTAAGGTAAAAATTACGATGAAGAGACGTATAAATTGTTAAAATAAATTCAAAGTGACACATTTAAAGTTTGGAAAAGGATATTGTCGTTCACAATTCGATTTCTTCTAAAAATAAAGATGACCTCTGGAAAAGATTAAAGTCGCTTTTGTTCCATTTGTAAATTATTTTAAAGTTATCACTCTTAATGGGATGATCCTCATCGTTCGTTATCGTAGAATTCACAGGGTAACAAAGTTATATGTTCATCATCAATTAGAACGTGAAATTGGTGAACCATTTCACCAATGTAAGATGAAATG
>JAJOZX010002632.1:245000-332500 GCA_023014485.1 Bathynomus jamesi | reverse complement strand
GTCCCAAAAGTCACGCAACCTGACATTAGGAAATAAAATGCATGAATGAAAATTTTTAACTCAGAAATTTTTATTGATAATGAAGGATGAGAAAGAACACACAGTACCCTACAAGTGCTAAAATGACCACCATCTTCTTTTAATGCATATATTCACACGTTTTTTGCATGTTTGCAAAAACACGCTGCAGAATACTGGGTGTGATGATGTTGATGTAGGCCAGTATGTTTCGCTTGAAGATACCCAGATCTTTTGGATGTATGCCCATAGAAAATAATCCGGTGGAGTCGAGTCTGAGTATCGAAGCAGTCAAAATTCCTTTTGGCTGAACGCCAACGTTTCTGTGGCTGATGAGCTGGTGCCACATCTTGTTGAAATCACGCATCACCTTCTTCAGCAAGCAAATAACAGTGCAATAAACTGTTGAATGATGTCTCTGTAACGTTCAGCAGTTCAGTTTAGGTAAAGAAGATTAATCCAACTATCTTTTGCCGCGAGACTGCACACCACGGTCCTATCTTCTGACAGATGATGATGAAGACTATATGGATTCTCTGTAACCCAGATCCTCTTGTTCTGGCTGTTTACATATCCAGCGAGGTGGAAACAGGCTTCATTAGAGAAGAAAGTTGTGTTTAAGATCCCTAAATGAGAGTTAACAAAGTACTTAAACCAGTGGCAGTACTGCAGCCTCTTTTCCCTGTCTGGCTTCTTCAACTCATGGACGACTTGGACACGATAGGGATACAGTTGAAGTCTCCTGCAAGTTCGATGGATGGTATTCTTTTCACTCTAATCTTCAATGACATCCGCAGTAAAGATTTTCTTGACGAACATGTAAACCGTCCCTGTAACCACACTCAGGATTCCACTCCTTGTTTTTATCTACAGAGATTTTTTATCTATCTTTTTTATCTATTTTTATCTCCCGAAATCGCTCTACTAACCGAGAAAATTCAATTTGCATCAGTCTTGCCAGTCTACTTTTAAGCTTAGTGACCTATCCATGGGGATACCATAGGACCGAGCCGACTCTAACTTAGAGTACATTTAGAATTTTTAGGATACACTATATTATTTGATCAAGAATTCATCAATTTTTTATTTTAGGTTGCGTGACTGTTGCCACACTCTGTAAAATTATGTACTGTGTACGTACAGCTTGTTAGAGAAATAAATGAGGTAGAAAATCAAATCCATATTTGTATAAGCTTCATTACAGTAAAAGATATATTTTTCTATAAACGTCTCAAAATTAAGTCTGCAATCTGTCGTTTTTCAAATTCTAAATCATTACATGTGGCTTTGAAAAATTAATGAATTTTTGCCAGATGCAGTTAATGGAAATTATATTATTTACGAAAATCATATCAAACTCTTATTAGAAAGAATTTAACATTTATAAATGAATATGACTCATTAATTTTTCCGCTAATCTCATTTAAAATTCTTCATGACTTCCAAACCACTCATTCCATGTTTTCCGCGATTAGAGTTTATTATTATTACATATTTTGGTCAGTTCCCAAAACGAATTGTCCAACGGACACGCACTTCGTAACAATATATAATTCTATTAGACATATAAAAGACATGAAGCTACTGCACTGCTGGAACAGGTTATACTTGGCAAAATATTAACCCTTCATTGTACAGAGGTTTCTCCAAAGATCGAATGAAATTAGTAAAGTGTACACTACACAACAAAGCGTTAATATATGGATTTACTTCACACTGTAGTTAAGTCAATGAAGCTGAAATTATAATATGCCGATATACATACTGTGTGTGTGTGTATGTGTGTGTGTGGAGAGAGAGAGAGATATATACATACTGTGTGTGTGTGTGTGTGTGTGTGTGTGTGTAGAGAGAGAGAGACTAACTGAATCACTGTATGTTTCTAAACCTATAAAAAGACAATAGGTTTTTCTTCTAAAGATGAGAAATATATTTTCCTCTTAAAATCATTCCTTTAATTTTAGGTTTCATCGAAATGCCAAGTTTCAAGAGCATAATGTGTGGGACCCGCCCGTCCCCCCATCCGTGCCCATTTAGCGATCGAGTGCGACCTGGGTATAAAAAGAAATGAAGATAAAGAACGCGTGACGTTTTGTGATTCAGTGACAGAGTGAAAGGTTGGTTTGTGTTCTTATCGGAAATTGAATTTTAATGAATAGGATTTTAAGTTCACTCCCTATCGCGGATTCTGTTCCTACGCTCCAGTATATACAGTAAAACCATATTTGATTAGAATCTACAATTTATTGTAGATATATTAAACAAAAATTTGTTTCACTATTTATATTGCTCATGTTGGGTATATTACACTATTCTGCATTTTAATACTATATATACAGGGTGACGCAAAAGTCGCGCATCATAGGAATTTTCAGTGTTTATAATAATTTTTTTTTTCTTTTAAGTAGAGGATGGCTGCGAGATTAGCAACAGACGAGAGGGTGAGCTGGGTTTTAATATATAGAATACCAGGTACAACAAATCGATGAATCGGTACAGAATTTAAATCTGTACCAATTCATCGATTTGTAGTACCTGGTACTACAAATGTTTTGTTCTTTTCAGATTTGTTGTTGAACCTATGGCACAGAAATTGACAATAGATGAACGAGTGGAAATAGTTTTAATGTGTGCAAGGCGTGGTAACACACACCGATCAGTTGCTACTGCTTTTAATGACAAACACCCTGAGAGGCCGCCAGTTGTTCAGGCATCAGTTGGAAAACTGTTCACTCGCTTCAAAGAAACGGGAAGTGTTCATGATCGGCCGCGTAGTGGCCGGCCAAAAAGTTCAACCGATGCAGCAACATCACTAACGGTACTCACTCACCTCGAAAACAGCCCACATAAATCCTTAAGAAAGTTCTCCCAGGAAACGGGTGTCTCCAGAAGATCCATTCAACGAATTCTTACAACAAATCGTTTCCACCCCTACAAAGTCCAACTCGTTCAGGAACTGCACGGTGACGACACAGACCGTCGTGTAGAGTTCTGCCAGTGGTTTCTACAACATAGACAGCTTCAACGAAGGATCATGTTCAGCAACGAAGCGATATTTCACCTCAGCGGTCGTGTCAATAGGTATAATGAACGCTATTGTGCCAATGAGAACCCCCGCTGGATGGAGGAAAGACATGTGCAATTCGATCCACGAATTATGGTGTGGGCTGCGCTCTGGGGGGATCGGTTAATTGGTCCGTACTTTTTCGACGGCAATGTAACAGGTGAAACATATCTGCATATGCTGCAAACATTTCTAATGCCCATACTGGACGACATTCCATTGGCAGAACGGGCGGAGATGTGGTTTCAGCAGGATGGTGCACCACCACATTTCGTAACCATCGTCCGGAGCTCTTTAGATGAAACATTCCCAAGCCAGTGGATCGGACGGCAAGGGCCCGTCGAATGGCCACCTCGGTCTCCAGACCTCACGCCTCTTGACTTTTTCCTGTGGGGCCATCTCAAGTCGGTAGTCTATGCTGATCGACCCAGAACCATACGTTCTCTAAAGGATAAAATCACATCTGAGTGTGCCAAAATCAGTACCAATGTGTTAAGGAATGTTCAAACATCATGCATTCAACGCGTCAGAAAGTGTCTCCAAGTGGAAGGCCACCAATTCGAACATTTATTATAATTTAATAAAATGTGCCTGTGGTTCCTGACTTTTGCGCCACCCTGTGTGTGTATATATATATATATATATATGTGTGTGTGTGTGTGTGTGTGTGATGTAAATTTATCTTTCACCAAGATTCGAACGAAGGCCATCTGACTTGGAAACAATGACGTTGACTATTCGGCTACGACATAAAAAATTTAATATCAACATGGCGATATTCCATCACGTGTTTTCTGAGCCTGGAGAAGGATAAATTTTACATACAGTATATGTACTAAAATATGCGGTCGTCTTTTTATATTTCACTGTAATGGTACCTCGTGTTTGCCAGAGAGTTCTGAATTAAATGTTGTCCATTTGCTCGAGCGCAGGGGTTTAATGACGTAAAAATACCTCTAGACGCGAAAGTCTTTGGTGTTTCCCTCGAGTAATGAAATGTCGCATGGTCGTTATGAATCTTTTCTTCTCGTAACCAAATGGTCAACACTCGTGTCTCCGAATCAGGGGGTCCGGATTCGGATCTTGGTAAGGGATAAATTTTACATGTGCTAAAATGTGGGGTTAAGCGTTTATTTATACATATACAGGGCGTCCCAAAAAAATGTATACACACTTTAAATAATTATAAAGGCAGTGTTTATTAAAATACATTTCATTTTCAAAATGTAATAGAATCTACAGACATTATTTAATTGTTTTGTCAACGCCTGTTTTCAAACTGACGTCCGTTCTGGTCCAAGCACTGCTGATAACGCGAAGCAATGGAATCGCAAACATCACGAAACATTTCGTTTGGTATTTGTGTGCATTCTCGTTCAATGGCTGCTCTCAATTCAGCGACTGTTGCAGGTTTTATAGCGTAGACTTTGTCTTTTAAGTATCCCCATAAAAAAAAGTCTAGTGGTGTGAGGTCTGGTGAACGCGGAGGGTATTCTACGAAACCCCTTCGTCCAATCCACATCCACATCGTGCCAAGTACCACTCGCAATACTCCACTCTTCGGTCCGGATCATCTTCATTAATAGCATGGACTAATCTTGGAATGTAACTTTTCCATTGACAGCGCTTCAAAATGCGTTGGACAGACGATTCTGAAATTCCTACCTCACGACTCGCTTGCCGCACAGATTTTCTTGGACTTTCGTGATACGTTTCCAGTACTCTTTCTTGCTTTGTGGGCTTGTCGATGTCCGTGGTCTTCCGGAACGCTTCTTGTGGACATTCTGAACAGTTCCATCGGCTTCAAACTTATCTCTAATTCGAGTGATGGTAAGTCGCGTTGGTGGATCTGTTTGAAACTCCCTCCTAAACTGTCTTTGCACTTCAACTGCGTTTTCACACTTCCAGTAGCATTTTAGAATGAATTTCCTTTGTTCAAAGCTTAGTCTGACTGCCATTATTAATTCTAATGGGTTTAACTTGGAAAGAAAGAAACATCAATTGAGCTATCAGCTGTTAAAGTGTGTATACATTTTTTTGGGACGCCCTGTATATATATATAATATATATATATATATAATAATATATATGAATGGTAATGTTCCAAACCCTGGGAAATAACAAAACTGCAATTTTACACGAGGAGGAATAAAATTAACTAATGTCTAATATAGACAATATTTACTTGCATTTAAAACATAATTTTTACGATAAAAAAGAAAGAGAAATGGCTCCTAATATGTGTCAAGTTATTTGTCAAAACAGATTAAAGGAAAATATTCATAAAACTCATTTGGAAGGGAAGGTGACACTGACGTGGTTTCGGAACATCACCATCGATATACTATATACTGTAGATATACTATCGGAACATTACCGTTGATACACTATAGTCCAGCGCTGTCCAACTTGCGGCCCGCGGGCCGCATGCGGGCCGCAGGAATGGACGTTTGCCAAATTTCATTTCTGAATTTTCTTCCCTATTTTGTCATTTCTAGTAGGGAGAACAACATTCAGCGGGTTCCTAAGTCGTATTAACCAACAGTGTATGATTACACTGGTCAACACTCATTTTATTGCCAATCATATTAGAGTGATTTTGGGGTAACTTTGTGGTGCTGATTCCGAATATGACATCGGTTTTGCTAGATTGGCTCTAATTTATGAGATAATTGGTACCCCATTGAAACACGTAAAAATGCAAAAAATTTAATGTTCAGGCGGAGCCTACTTACTGGTTGGGTGGCCGATGACTTATATACGGAGGGGGAATATTCTAGAATGATCGCGGAGTAAACACTAAGAATATTCGCGTGTCTCACCATCTAGAATGTTCCGGTAGTTTCCCATATGCACGCGTTATGGTTACGTTTCCTATTAATTGAGGGTATTCATTATCTCAAGAACTAGAGCCAAATCGGAAAACTACTTTCATTTTGGAATTCAGCAACCCCAAAATACCCTAAATTCGTACGAATTTCCTTGGCAACGAAAAACAAAATTTTTTTTTGTTGACCTGTGTTATAGGCAACATCTTGGCCGCGCTTTATAGAAGTTGGACAGCACTGCACTATACTATACTATACTATACTATACTATACTATATTTTATATAATAAAGTGCTATCTTTTAATTATATACTTTTATTAGGTTGTACTTCATAATGAAATTCTGGAAGCAACTACCTCTCATCCTTATACTTGGAATAGTTTTTGACTTTGGTCAAGGTCGTCCCACTGATTCTGGCGACATAGGTTTCAATTTCAGCCAGCAGGATAATACAGAGAAAAGAGGTAATAATGAAAATGTCAGCATTCATGTAAAAGGCAGGCGCGGATACAGAGTGAGGGGGGGCTTAACTCCTCTAGCTTTAACCTGAATAACATCTCGTATTCTAATAATTAATGATATTTACTATTATTGTATAATATTATCATATAATATCGGGCTGGTAATATTTACATGACACCGGCATGACAAATCCTAAATCCCCGCGCGCCCCCCCACCTGTATCCGCGCCTGAAAGGAGTTACTCAATCCGAAATTTACCTGAAATTAATCTATTTAGCGATTTACACTTGTAAATTGAATTTATACCTGGCTTACATTAAATATTTTAAAATTAAGTTGCAAATACATAAATTTCTTTACAGTAAAACCTATTCAGTTTATAAATTCAATTAAACTTCAAGTTTGATTAACTTATATATATATATATATATATATATATATATATATATATATATATCCCCGCAAGGGGGTTCTAAGCTCGTGCTCTTGAGTGCTCTTTGTGCTCGTTTGTACGTGCTTGTTCCTGGAGGTTTCACGTGCGCCCTCCCGGCCCTAGCACCCAAGGATGATGGGGCTCGACCCTGCAGTCCTTGGTCTTTTTCCACTTCGACTGTCCCCTCCACCCTTTCTTTTTCCTCTGTCTTTCCTCTCACTTTTTCTTTGTTTTTCCGCCGAGATATGCCCTTTTAAATAGAGGCGAATCGGTTCTTCCCGAACTTAAAAAAAAAATATATATATATATATATATATACAGAGAAAGCACAACACTGAAAATATGCAACTGTTTTTTTGCAGCCAAGTCTTCTGAAGAAACATTTGCTACAAGGTTTGAAAAGTCTGATGAAAATGGTTTAGTATCCTCAAAAAGTTCTGAGGAAGAAGGACCTGCCATTCATTATGATATAGGAAAACGTAGTGCACAACTGGGCGCGGCTGATTATATTGACAGCAAAGAAAATGATGAACCAGATGAAACATTAACTGACTCCCCTGAAGAAGAAGAAGGGCAAGGTTTGGGAAATAAAGATGATGACGAAATGGAAGGTTATAATGTAAGCACACCGGACAAAAAATTAGTCACCCCTAATAGCACCGATAGTAGGAAGTTCAAGGTCACACAGAGGGCGCTGATGTAGCATTGGTAAGTGACAAGTAGCGGTGACGTAGCACACAGGATCAGATCTGTTTCGTGAGGTGGTGAAGAACAAAGTGTGTGTTGGATATAGTCTGCAAAATGGGTCGTGAGGCAGACGTTACTCAGTGGCAAAAAGGAGCCATCGTGTTTGGCAGAGCCCACGGACACAAAATGTCTGAAGTAGCCCATTGTGTGGGTGTCAACGCGTACTGTCCAGCGAGTTTACAAAGAGTGGTGTAGTTCGCAATCAACTGACAATCGACGGCGTAACTGTGGCCGGAAAACAATTCTCAACAATAGGGGCCGCCGCCATGTTTCTCGTCTAGTAACTGCAAATCGTTTTCAAACCAGAGAACAATTGCTCCAAGAAACCAATGAGGTTCTCCAGCGACCAATTTCGAACGGACATTGCGACGAGAACTGCATGCGATGGACATCTGGAGCAGGGTACCACGGAAGAGGCCGCTGTTAACAGCAAGTCACAAATTGGCACGTTATAAATGGGCTCAGGCACAAAAACTGGGCTGCGGCAGATTGGAAACGTGTAATTGGTCCGATGAGTCCCGTTTTTGTTTGTTCTCCAATGATGGGAGACGACGAGTACATCGCAGGTCCAATGAAGCCTTTAATCCTGAATGCGTCGAAGGTGTTGTTCAGGCTGGAGGTGGTTCCGTGATGTTCTGGGGATGTTTTTCGTACCACGAAATGGGCCCTCTCGTTCCAGTGACGATGAATTTGAACCAGCAGGCGTACCTCCGCATACTAAACTCGCCGGATTCGTGCGGTTATCAAGGCCAGAGGCGCCGTCACACGTTATTAGGTACATTCTGAGAGGGGTGACTAATTTTTTTGTCCGGTGTGCTTATATTATAATGCTGAATATAATGTCAGGAAACGCAGTATAGAAATGGATTTAGAAAATAAGGAATCTGATGAAGAATCAACTGATTCCCCTCCAGTATATACGCCAGTTTTTGAAACTGAAGATGACCTAGAAAATGCACATTATAACGTAAAGAAACGCAGCGCATAAATGGATGTAGAACGTAAGGATTCTGATAAAGAATCAACTGATTCCCCTCCAGTATCTACTACAGGTAAAAATAAAGATGTTAAAACTACAACTGAAGAAGTTCCAGGAATACTATCTCGGCATGAAGGAAGGTTTTACCCTCCTTTCTTTGATTATTATTAAGGTAACGCAGTTACCATATAAGTGTTTACTATTTTGGTTGTTAATTAATTATTTACATCCTTGTAATGACTTAAATTTATATCAGCAATGTAAACATTATTTGACTTTTCATTGTACAATACATATTGTGTCCCATTTTAGTATTTTAAGTGTATAGTTCAATGGAGGTAGATGAATTATAAGTAGATGAATTATAGGTAGATGAATTATAAGTAGATGAATTATAAGTAGATTAATTATAGGTAGATGAATTATAAGTAGATGAATTATAAGTAGATGAATTATAGGTTTCATTTGAAAAGTATAACCAAACTATTGATGAATATGCACTGAATTATGCATATGTAATAACTAAAATAGGACTCAAAGTGTGTTATCGGATTTAGAGTAAGGAAGTATCAAGTGTTTATTGGATCACTGATTACTCTACATTATCTGGAAAAATAATAAACGTGTGTAAATAATTATTGTAAAATATAACCATGCTATTAATTTACTAATCTCTTCAGTATATGTTAAAAGTAGTTAAATCTTGTCATTACTAATTAATGTATTTAAATAACTTATTTTAATCTAAATCTTATATTTTATTAAATGTAAATTGCGAGAAGATAAATTGTTTTAGTTACGAAAATAAGACAAAGAATGAATGATTTCAGAATATCCCCATTAAGCTGATATCAATGTAAGATAATATTGTATAAATAAGCGAAATTAAGGCCGAGCTTAAATTATGTAAAATGAAATTGATATTATTAATTAAAAGAATATATAAATATAAATTTATTAACAAAAATATCTGAAGATGGAAGGTGGAAATTTAGTCTTCAAGAAGGTAGAGAGAATATTTATTAGGTGAATTTAGGTCAATTTAGTTGGAGCAAATAATAAATAAGGAATCCGTATTGAACAATATCTAAATGCTATTTGATGAAGTGACTGAATAATAATAATAATAATAATAATAATAATAATAAAGTACTTTCCTGTTATTCCGGACCCCAGACTTTTTGCCGAAAATATCAGAACTTAACCTAACCAATTGTCAAGGGCATACAGTTGATCTAACCGTATTTCTTTTATGTCCATAATGAGACTTTAAAAGATTATTATTAATAATAACAGAAAAACCGGTGCTTTCCTGTTAGGTGAACTGTATGCCCTTGACAATTGGTTAGGTTAAGTTGTGATATTTTCGGCAAAAAGTCTGGGGTCCGGGATAACAGGAAAGTACCAATAATAATAATAATAATAATAATAATAATAATAATGATAACCACTCCTATTTTATAACTAAGATTGTTTTCTGTTAAACCCTAATACGAGGCACTTAACGTTAATGTGACGAAAGAAATGAAGGAGTTATAACTATTGCAGTTAGGCCAGCTCTGATATCAGACGTAGAAAGTAGGCGTCAGATCGTAGGTCGTAGCGATCGCAGCCAGTCAACCCAATTATTTGAAGTAGTTGTAGCCATCGTCGCCTACAACTCCTGTATTTGAGAAGATCGATGCCCAGTCACGGGTAGTGCTCTCTCAAATAAGTTACTAGCCTTGACGATCAGAGTGGCGGTTTAGAGTCACTTAACATAGGCGAGGAAAAGGACTGGCTTCAGCTCGAAGGACTGAAATATTTTTGAAGGGGGAATAATCCAAACTCAAGTGGCTGTGCTTAGACTGCGAAGGATAGCAGTTTTGCCATGTCCTGCAGCGTAGTTCTCCAGTGTATACATCTTTACGGAATAGTAACAGAATGGCGTCTGAAAATGTTTGTCACGTTCATGGGCAACTGTTGACAAGCCTAGGCATAAGGGAGTCTTTACCTATGGAGGGAACCCTGTATATGCCTCAAGATCATGTTGAGTTAGAGATTCCATTAACTCCCCCTACTAATTACGAATTGTCCAATCAGGGACCATGTTTTTTTTCTTCCAAAGGCTGACGAGTCACAGGAAATAAAATATTTTTAGACTTTAAATCAAACACTATTTCACCAGAACATGGTTCATTGGTTGTTTCGTTTTACGTCCTCCGTCCAACTGAGGATAATAGTCACACACCCTGTTGAAGGACGGTTCACCCTTACCACAGATTCTGCTGATAGGAAAGGCTCCTGACTGGTATCCTGCACCTTCCTGTTAACTCTGATGTAGAAACCTCTTGGCTGGATCATTTTGAACATTTTGGTCCTGCTGGCGTGGAAGGTTCCTGGGTAGTGCCACACACCCTCCTATTACCTACAGACGTAAAAAACTCCTTCCTGGATCCTTTTGATCTTTTTATAGCTCTGCAGGTGCAGAAGATTGAGGGATATCATCTCTTGTCTGTTTGGTCCTGTAAATGTGGAAGGTTTCTGTCTGGATTCTCTTGGTCTTTTTGACTCTGCATGTATTGAAAGTTCTTGGCTAGACCCTCTTGGTCTTTCCATATCAGCAGACGCTGACGGTTTCTGTTATTTGTCACCTCTCGTCCTGAGGGAGAACAAACAAGCTATATTTAGGAGTGTCGATCTTAAAAACTATAAAGTTGTTAAAATACACTTAAGGGCATACTTAAGTCAGTATCCTCTGTCGTTAGCTGCCTGTATGGTATAACTACCCAAAACACATCCCAGTCCTCATCAGCCGGTTCGAAACCAAGCGCCAACCTCACTCGGGTTTCCCGCCCCTCATTACACCGAAGAGTATATGCAACGGTGTGATGAATCACATTGCGAAACCCTTACTTGAAGCCATCAGCGTAGGCGATTCGGGGCCAACCCTAGCAATGTACCTGTTCCTGACATGAACAGGTGTATTGCTAACAATGTACAGTAGATTGATTGGTACGCCCCCTATTGAAGGATGAGCTGATGTTGAGGGTGTGCGGGATGTACAGTAGGCGAGTTAGCTGGGACTTGGAGTGCTGCTAAGATGTAAATGGCTGAAGCGATGCGGCATGAATTGAGCTACCTCGACGAGGTCGTGTTGAGTGCCAGGTAACGAAGGGATCGATGGTGTCGATGGCGACATTGCACTCTCAGAAATGCGCGAGGTATCGAGTCTTGGACGTTTTGATAACCTACCTAACGTGGTAACGTGGAGGGCTTTTCAGTTGTATCCTCCTCCTCCACTATAACTGTGGGTTTAGTTTCAGCAGAGGTTGATGGTTGCTGGTGGGGTCCTTGAGTGAACCTTGCAATAGCAGAGTCGGAGGGTGTCATATCAGCAGAGACGCTTGTGGAAGGTTGTGGTGAGACAAGCCACCCCCAGGCTTGATTTTCAGGTTCGTTATTTTTGTTCATGCCTAGGTGTGGTTGTTAGGTTAGGTTAGGTTAGGTCGGGTTAGATTAGGGTTAGTGTGTTAGATTACGTTGTTACTCACAAGTAAATATTTTCCTGGTTAATTTTGATGTACTGTATTTTGAAGGAATTTGACTTCCGTTTCGTTTTTAAATTTGTCATTCTTCAAATACGAAAACGGAAAATTCTCGAAAACTGCTCATTTGCACAAACAATGGATGTCAGATTCTTTCAAAGCACATCAAAATTGACTAGAAAAACATCTGGTCATTAATTGCCAATTTGAGTTCAACAGAATATTTACCTTCATTAAAAATACTAATTAGTAACATCTGGGTTTTGTTCTTAAAATTTTATTACTGTCACCAAAAGAAAAAATATGAAAAGTAAAACAGTATTACCGATTAGTAATGTTTCATGGTTTTTCAAAAATGTTTCTAGGTGAACTTTTCTCCGAAATTGTACACAAACTATACACCAATCTCCAAAATACACCTATTTTTTATTAATTTTATCTTGCCTCCGAGTTAATCGGGGTAAATTAACTATACAAATGGCATTTTCTTTCATGATTTTCTAGGTAGTAATTTGTTTTTAGGTTCCCAGTACAAACACTTAGAAGTATGTTCAGAATACCTGCTAGACCAATAAAAGCATTCTGGGTACACACTTTTTTTACCTTCCTTAACAAGCCTTTTTTTATCTACCTCTAGTGCCATCTACTGAGAGACCAAATAAATCAGGATAGTGATCCACTGTGGATGCAAATTTAATCAAAGACTACCTACGTGCAAAATTTCACACACTTTTTAGAAATCGATGAAGCGCCAGCGAGACCATATACTTGCGAAAATACCACAGCCATCAAAATTTTGAGCTTCACATCTGAAGCCAGCGGGTCTAAATTTGTGAAGCTGAACTCAAAATGTAAGTTGCTCGTGAGCTTAAAGTAAACGTTATGCTCTCACTGGCTTAAAAATTTCTGTTGAAAATTGTCTGACATTACATGTAAAAATGCAAGCGTGGATCAAGTGAGAAGCTTTGATTTAATAATGAAAATATTGACGTGTTTATTTTCAGTCTATAAATTAACAAGAAAAGCCAGTCAACCAATAAATTTACAAAATAGCAATCATCAAAGTGCTGAACTTCTCACCCGAAGCCAGTGGTTCAAATTTGTGAAGCTGCATTAAAATGTAAGTGTCATATGAAGTTCATATTTTCCTGATCTCAGTACTTCATATAGTTTAAATAATTGCAAGTTAGTTAAATTTATGAATCGAAAAAACTATATTGTAAAAGTGACACAAGTGTCGTTTCAAGCTTTTATACTTTCACTATTTCACTAGTTTCTCTCAGCCTGCCATAATGGTGAGGATTATTTTTTGGTGAAAACGATGAAGTTATCCTCTGAAAACCATGGATATGGATATGTATTCATTGTTAGGAGAATCGACGAAGACTCTTCAAGATATTGACTGCATATTTACTAACCAAGATTTTTCTTAAAGTACGAATGATCACTCTTTACAAGCGAGTGGAATTCCTTAAGAAACACACATATTTGACTCAAATGGCAATTCTCAGGTTAACAAGTTTTTTACCTTTCTCACGATGACAACCTCGAGGTCACCCCTACTGCCTGCAATTAGTTTCACTTGGCCTTGGAACGACTGTGCGAGTGTATAAAAGTGGTTAAATAAATGCTCGGTCGTCATCCAGAAATGTCATCTATAAAGTATTTTCATAATATTATCAGATAGTTACAAACGAAGGTGATAAACTATCTTCGTGGGTCATTTTTAACATAAAAATCTGTTATACATTTAATGAGAGAGAGTAATAAATTTCAACTAGAAATGATGATGAAAAAGTAGGCCCAGTTAAAATTAAACCAGTAGAAAGCCCTAAATAAAGCCCACTAACGAAAGGGAGCTGAAGAGTAATTATATACCCAGTCTGTATTGGCTCAATAAGAATTTTATCAGAAACCAAACAATTTAGCAAACGAAGCTCATAATTAGTGGATGGAGAATTTACAAAAAATTTTCTATGAGGCTCAAAGTTTAATTAGTTAGAAACCAGAATAAATAAAAATACCTTCTTTGAGGGACTTTTTGTCGATATTGGAGCTATCCATCATAGCAGAAAATAAAAACTTTGACATTAAGGGCAGACGTGACATGAAGTTAGATAATTATCAGTAATTCGAACAAGTCTTCAAACACGAATAAAATTAGAATCTGGAAGGTGTCTAGCATTAGGAGGCGAGTGTCTAAGGGTGGAGCTCTACAATGCTTCATCTTTATAGTTCTATGAGAAGAAATTTTGAGTAGTGCTGCAACATAAAGGAACTTTCTGATAAGTTTAGAAGAGACTTGGAATTGGGAAAGAATCAGTTAGATGCCGTACCCCATGATAAGTCTTATAAAAAATTTTAATAGCAGTGAATAGGGTTTTATTCCATTGGTAATATAAAAATGCACCCATAGCTTTTTCCAATTATTTATTCAGGTTATTATACAACCTTTTCAAATTATTTTTGAATACCAAAAATATTTATAACAAACGTTTTATGGCACAATCAGTGTTAAAAAAAAAATCCTATCAACAAAATTTATGCTTTTATATTTTCTTAAAATAAATCCTTTTATGTAGCTATATCTTCGATAGCTTAAAATAACAAAGAACGATGAGAAATTCATATAAACTCTTGTAGCTACTTAATCATGTACAGTATTGTCTAACAAAATAAATTTTCTTGAATATTAACTAAAATAAATTTATATTCTTCCGAATTAGAAGTTATTTTAATTACTTAAAAAAATCATAACATAAAGCTACAACGT
Organism: Bathynomus jamesi; assembly: GCA_023014485.1. Classification (NCBI taxonomy): domain Eukaryota; kingdom Metazoa; phylum Arthropoda; class Malacostraca; order Isopoda; family Cirolanidae; genus Bathynomus; species Bathynomus jamesi. Next base: position 317,668 of record JAJOZX010002632.1, on the reverse strand, counting down.
TGAAGAAAATATTTTCAGAACTTATAAAAGAAAGCATAATATAAAATATACCTTATTCCTATATAGTAACTTAATGTGTACTATTCCATTAGTAAAACATTTACTATTCTACATTATCCTCATGCAGTACAAAACATTTATTCCTCTTACGTACCTAACACTAAGAACTGTAGAAAAGAATACAAAAAGTTTAATTTCGTACGGAGATCATGTTTACCCTAAACTGTAAATACAATTTTTTTTTTTTTTTTAATCACTAACACACAAGAACCATTTGGTCTATAAGGAGTTCATATTTTATTGAGATTCGTAACTTAAGAAAAGAGTAGCTAAATATGAAAAAAATCTTTAAGACGAGCTACAAAAGATTCCTCGCTCGAACGCTTAAAGTTTTTTTTTTTTTTTTTTTCCTTGGATGTTATAGCTAACGAGATTGTTTGCTTTTTTTTTTGTTATAAAAGCAAAATATTTTCCAAGGAAATTTACGTTATGCAAAAAAGGCTCGTAAAGAGTAACGTAGTACAGTACTTAGAGTAGTTTAATGAATTATCATCATTATTTTACCTTCGTATATTTGCTTCATGGATTTTTCATTAATAATAATTGTGATAAAAATAATGAGAATTCAGTTTATAAAAAAAATACATTCAAGCATTAGTTTTGGCTACAAATTACTACATTTAAAAAATTATTCCTGTAATAGTTTTTTGCACTCTTCATCAATCTTACCCATCAGCTAAAATTTATGGCGCTATTAGGTACAATAAGATTTAATATCCACTTTAAATTTACAATTAATATGGGAGGTTAGTCCCTCGAAATATTATAACTTGAGTAGAAGTCCTTGAGATTCATAATTAGAATTTAGAAAAATTATACAATTAGTTTATTCTTTTAATCTGATTATAAATTTCAGCACTGCTGAACATCTTTAAACTTAAAAATAAACACTTTTATGTATAATTTACTTGAATAAGTTTCTTTTGGCTTGTTTTCAATATTTTTTACACGTTCAGAAAAGTTTTCTGGCTTTGGAATGACTCCAAGACTAACATGTTAAACCTATATAACCATTTAAATTGCTGACGCCTTCTTATTAAAGTCTGTTCCCAATAAAACTATTCCTTAGAATAATTTTTTAATTTAGTTCAACGATATATATCCATCGTAATGAGTTTAGAGGCTGACACTTTTTATTAAAGAGGAAATGTGAAAATCATACAATCGATTTTTCACTTTCATCAATAATTGAAGGCAATCCTCACGACAAAAATTATGTCCAAACGTTAGTTGAGATCTTTCGGGATCTGTATAAAATTTTGGTCATATTGTTGATTGTCAGAAAGGGCGTAACTACAGATGAGATATAAAACTATATAAAAATAGAACTATTTTATCTCAGTTTTTAATTATTTTAATTAAAAAGAGTGCTGTCTCTTGTGTCCTAAGTAATTTGCTTTGTTTTTTAATAGAGAGTCCTGGCTGAAAACCATTTTGTTTGGTGAGTGTAAGAATTTATAGTCTCCATCTATCAAAATATTTTTTTCAAAGTTGTCGGATGAATTGACCGCTTTTCCGGCACTCATAGTTTTATGGATTTTTTTAGTTTTTGATCCAAGTAGAGAAAATTTAGAAGAGAACGCCGAAAAAACATAGCGAGAAAAGGCAAGTGTGTTCGTCTGATTTACACCACCATTTGATCTACCGAGAGACCGTGTTTCAGAATTCCGATAGTTAGACTGGTCCAAGAATGTGTCATTTTGCAAATATTTAGTCTTAATTTTGTCATGTTTTCGAGCATTACTCATTCCATTCGATTCTGGCAAGTTTTCATATATGATTTTCACTTCAGGCGGTACTTCATTTTTCTTCATTGGAAGATAATTCGAAGGCTGAGGATCCATTTTTGTTCTGTGACCTTTCATGCAAAGGTACCTTCGAGATAAACATCCACTACGCGAGTCTTCATGTACTCCTAACTGAGAATCTTTGTTAGGAACGTCATTAATGTGTCTCAAGCGGTGACCGAAATGAATTGTTATTGGGGTTCTTTCTGTTGAGTAAGTTCGTTCTTCACGTTGCTGGAGATGCTTTTCAATAGATACTATAGTATTTTTCTCATTTACGCAATGCTGATCACCCGAATTATTAACACACACGCCGTTTTCTTCGCTCTGAAGCACAACCGTAGCTTTTCCGTTACTCGTGTCAATTTTTCCAGGTACTGAAGAATGCATAACTTGGCAAGAATTGTTCTTGAGAGCTACAGAACGTTCAGTATCCCGACAATTTTTTGTACGTGAACCTTTCGACCATGAAGAATCAGTCCTCCTCCTAAACTCCATGAAATCTTCATTCTGTAGTTGACTTATTTCAGTCAGTGCTACTCCAGAATAGATGATGGAAGATGAGCAGAGCCATTTCCAAAGACATCCTTTAGAACCATCTACTTTGTTTCTCTTCATCGGGTTCTCCTCTGGGAGAAATTTATTCAAAATATCAAATGATTATGTAATGGGTTAACTGTGTCACACCCAAGAATTAATATTAAAATTAAATGTTGCAAAGTAACAGATTATTTATTTAGTGAAACGCCAATCCTTCAAAATTGAAAATAAAATAAAATACAACTATCATTACTGTAATACTTAAAATGCGGTTTTCATAAAAATAAAGAAACTATTGCTTCCTAACCATCACATGCTGAATGAGAACAAGACTGCGATGCATTTGAAGGCCACAGATTCTCGCACGTGTAGAAGATTAATAGACAAACGCCCTGAAAGGAAGAAGAAAGTAATACTGTATATATATATTATTTTTATTAGGTCTATTGCGTATACACTGTAAAACCTGTGTTTAGAATTTATATGGTAAAACAGTCTAAACACGTGTAAAACTAAAACACACACATGCGTTATTCTAAAACAATAAATTAGAGGCACCATTCTCCTGAACACCATCGTTGAGAATTTAATCACAAGTATTTAGGCTCTAAACACATTGTAAGCACTGTTGACGTGTTTAAATATCAATGCACTGAGTCTGTTTTCTGAATGACATAGTCCGGCAGCCAAACCCCTATATTTTGCAGGACCTGGAATTTTATTACATACAAAATGTTTTTGTGGATTTTGTATCTACGTATATATAATATATCATCCTTACTCAGGATCTGCGTGATGACATCAATTTGAGATATTAACCCTTTATTAATTGATGATATTAATTTGAGATATTAATCCTTTAAATCGTGACTGCTCTACCACTAGGATAACTACTCGTTAAGTGCAGGCTGGATGAATATGTGAACTTCATCTCAATTTATTTAAAAAATATGAATACAGTATCTTATCTAAATATTTACACAAAAGCCTTTTAAGTTTCCAATACACCTGCATTAAAGGTGCCAAAACTTATTAAGTTTTCAGTTTGTGCAAATTAACCTAAACTTATAACATTGAGCTTTTTTAAAACTTCTATTAGTTCAAACAAAAACAATTATGTAGGTGGGCATATTGCAAGTCACATTTTTTCTTTAAGGTAACCACACTGTAGCATCTTAATTTTACTCATTTAGGAACTCAGTGTCCTCGTTCCCGTCCGCAGTAATGGTGGTTTTATTCAAATCACTGTGGCAGTTGCCCATTGCATGACAAGTACAGAATATTGTATATGCCAGTTTTGCATTGCTGCAGCCACAACTGCGGTATTTGCATGGTGTATCACTCTCACATGAGCATTTTATTAGTTTCAAAATCTCTGCTGGAACAAAAAACTACACTATCAGGGACAGTTACTAACAGTTACTTGGAGCCATCATCATGTAACCAACCAAACTCCTGTGGATCAACTTATGGTGGGTCTGGGTCAAGAGCATGCCTCCACACACTCGTTTGCAGATGTGCTCTTTAGATATTTTCTACAAATGCCTCAGTAGTTGGAGGCAGTGCTGAGTTTGGGCGTCAAAGTGGTGCCTTTACCCATTTTTACTGCCCACAACTTTTGCCGAGCCTCTAACATAGTGCTACAGTTTGCCAGTCCATAGCATGATACCACTAATCTTGTTGCCTGATTGATGACATCAGCTAGGGAGTTAAGTCACCGAGAAGACTGAGAGAAAAGACCCTTCGTAGTGTTTTTACAACAGTTCCTTTTCCAATGCCAAAACAGCAAGCCACAGTATCGCATCCTGAAAGTGCATGGGCAGCTAGCAGTCCAGGTATAATATGTGAATGTTCTTCAACTTACTTAACCCCTTACTTACTTACTTAACTCCCTATTCTCTTCTTTTAACTCCCTACTCTCTTCTTTCTCTCGGGCTAACCTCAGAGTGGATCTTAGGGTCTTTGTTAGTCTTAGCTTCTGTAGATCTGTAGAACTGTAGCACAGATGTCCACTACTAATTTCTCTTTGATGGGTGATTCAATTATCATCACACTTTGAAGTCCTTGTTCGAGATAATGGTGGAGAAGGGTAAACACATCAGTGTCATCTGCTTTCACAGACACATCATCGGTTTCCTTGGCGACCATGATAGCTTGTGGTACAATGTTGTTGTCAGCTTCCTCATGCGTGGTGGCAATATCTTTCTGTTGACGACAATGCCTCTACTGATTTTAACAGGTGCATTCTGATTACTAGTGATGACCAGTTTGTGATGATAATGCTGCTGATTGGAATAACTTGTCTTCTGCTAGCTCTGTACAGATGAGAAATTGGCTTTTCTTATTTTCTGGGACTGACAAGATAACATTCTGTGCCGGTAACATCATAGTGAGATTCAGCTGGTACACTCTGCTGGCTTCTGAGACTCTTGCTGATCGGGTGACACTTTTTTGTGCTGTACTTTCAGTATTTATCAAATGCAAGACACACAGCTCCTGTTTTTAGTTTGTGGTCAATGAAGACTTTGAAAGTGTTTACAAAGCCTTTGATTGTACCGCTTGTGGGCCAGTTTACTGTCTGACACAGAATTGCAGAACCGTTTATGACTATGCACTTCATATCGTTTGCTGTGTGTCTGGTAGATACCTCAGTCTGTAGTAACTTTTTTCAAGGTAGCCTTAGCTTTTGTTACTCTCATGTCACCATTCTTGGACCTTGTGAACAGTTCAACATTTATGTCATATTCAATGGGATCTGCAGACTGCAATTTCTGTTTTCTTTATGCTTGTGATGGTTTGCTGTATGTCATCGCTGCTTGTGTTACTTGCTTCTGGCTGTGTGAGGAGAAATGCCAGGGAATGTGTGGTTAGTTTTTCAACTTAAAGGTAATCGCGACTAAAAGGGTTAGTATCTCAAAGTGCCCAAGAGCGACATGTCATCATCATGCAGATCCTGAGTAAGGATATGTGGATACAAAATCCACAAAAACATTTTGTATGTAATAAAATTCTGGCTTGAGTCAGCTGGCTGCCGGACTAACAGGTTTATATTTGAGGAGTGATCAGAAACTCGATGCACGGTCATTTAGAAATTTTATATGCTTATGTATGTAAACCGTTACCACCATGTTTGCGCATGCGCTTTGTCCTGTTTGTCAGTTGCAATTCATAGTTTAAAGTAAAAGTCGTGGAAAAACTCTCTCTTCGCTCCTTGGCAATTAATTTAAAGTAATTTGATTACGGCTTTATCTTAGTTAATTAGTTATCTAATACTACAAAGTACTAAGTTTTATATAAAATAAAGTTTGACAAAGCCGTACATATTAAAGGTGAAATGCCAAATACATAAATTATTTAAGTTTGGTTACAAATGAATATGCATGCATTTGCAAGAATATGCGTTATAACACATTACGAGTTTCTAACATCTATGTCTAAGTCTAATAATAATAATAATAAATAATAATAATAATAATAATAATAATAATAATAATAATGGCTGTTGTTTAGCTTTTTTCGTAACATATAACAGAGGGAACATGCAATTTGTAAAGTACTCTTTCAGGTTTTTCATTTATACTTACAGTACATTCCAACAGTGTTAAAACATATATAAAAAACGGAAATAAAGGATTTAAATCTATAAAGTATTATTAATTTCATCTTTTCTTTAAACGTTTAAATTTTTTACGGTGTGGGAAAAGGTTGAAGTCAGAAAGATGTTCAGAAAAGTGTTTGTATCTTAAAAACCTTTTTTAAAGTGTAATTTATATATACAGAAGTGCCATCGCCATTTAAAAACTAAGCTTGAAAAAGTTTTTAGCCTTAACCCTTAAAGTAGTAGTAGTATTCCCGTATTTGTACTGTCTCGCTAGTAGGGTTCAGGGTAGAGGTAATCCTGTATCTATACCTTTATGTTTTCCCGCCACCAATTCAGGCCTAAGTGCCGCGAGGCGGTAGGACGTTGCCAACTCAACACTCAAAAAGTTAATTCGTATGATTCACATATATGGAAATTCATCAAAGGAAAAACAAATAAGAACGTGACTTTGCCTATTCACCACTCGGAGTATTAAAATGAAACTGTTGATGAGGAAGGCTTTTCTCACTTCCATTTTATAAGGGCCATGAAATTAAAGCAACTAAAAACTTATTGTTTTAGTAAATATGGATTACCTTGTGTAAAGCGCGCGCACGCACACACGCACACACACACACACACACCGTAAAAGGTTAACTGTTTTCATTAATGCGAAATTATTATTGATAATACATTCTTTATAATAGAAATTTTTCTTTAAATGCAATTAAATTTTCTTTATAAAAGGGCTCTGACTTACCATGCAGATTGCAGCAATCATAAACAGAAATTTGCCAACGTCTTTTTCTTGATAAATGCTTGTAATAATGAAAATAAACTTCAACAGAGTCAAGACGCAGTGTTTCTTTAAATCTATAATCCTAGAATGAATTTTCATAAATTAGGTCTCTTTTTTTTATGAATGAATACTTATGGAAGGTGCTGCTCCTCTCTCCATCTCAATTAAACTTTATTACTTGATGTTACGTTAAGCCAGAACCAGACGAAGTTTGAAATGGACTGAATTTAAATTTTAAGTTAAAGTTTTGACTTTTATTTCAATTTTTTTTTTTTTTTTTTTGACAATGAAGATGAATTATAGTTTCATTTAATGAAAAAATTAAAATGTACGTTTCAAAATTCATATACTTCAGTCTTCATCAACAATAATGAAATAAATAAAGTAAAAATCTGAACTAAAAAGTAACCAAGTTGCAAAAAAATACATTACTGTATATGAAATTTTTAAATCATTTGCCTGCCAGTTGTATATTTTAGTTACATATTTCAGAAAATGCTCATGATGACGACGACTACAAAATCTACAGTGAAAAAGATGACAACAGCGACGATAGCATTAATGTGTAAAACCTAACATATTTTGGGTAGCGGAACAAAGTCGATCGGAACAATGTCGACATGTATAATGCCAATACTAAAAAGTTAGCTTACATTAGGTTAGGTTACATTATGCCCGGTTAGGTTAGGTTAGTCATTTTCGTTGAAAATCTGAAATGTGTATATATGAAATCTGAAATCCATATACTTGCATAAGGTCGAATACTGACATTATGAAATTCGATTTTGTTCACGTAATGCGCAATCGGCTCTCGGCTCCCAGAAATGTTGAAAAAAATTAACTTCATGGGTATGAATTTCGAACTTTTTTCAGAGGTAATTAATATTTCAAAAGTATGTTCTTGTATTCAGAAAACAGTACATTCTACTCATATTTATAAGCTATTATGATTTTAAGTAAATACTTACAAAGATTCAGCTATCCACGAAGATGTAGCAAAACTGTTTTTCAGTCTGAGCCAGTTGAGAGCAGCCATAACGCACACTAAAAGTAATAACGATGAGATGTAACAAAGGACAACAAGGCTTAAACTTGATGCCTCATCAGTGCCAGGAAGCCAAGCATGAGAGAGAGAGATGGATTTCACTTTGGCAATCGTCCACAAAATACATCCAAGCAGAACCGAAATCACTGTGAAATGAAACATTAATTTTCAGTATAAACTGAACCTATATTTAAACATTGGAATCTAAACTGAAATTATTTTAAAATGTGTTTCAGATATACGTTTTCCACACAGATTTAGAGCGACATTCTGGTATCCTGAACCCAGCAAAAATATAATTAAGTGTTGAATATTAGCTCATACAGTCAACCTTCAGCAAATGTAAACTAGTATGAAATTAGAAGGCCGTTAAGACGGATTCACCGAGTAAACACTTACATTACAGTATTGTAATAAAGCTTTCAGGATATGCAATAAACAACCTGAGTGCTGAACGTGCACTTGCGAATGCAAATAAAAAAAAAAAACAAGTCCGTCAGCGAGAGCAAAGTTCCCAGACTTGGATCCTCTAGAGAAAACTCAAGCCGAGTTACTCGCTGTCGGCTGGCTAGAAAATAAGAATCTAAATTTTCAATGTTTGCAACAAATTTACTGCCCTTTGTTGTTTTCAGATACCGTTCGGATACACTAACGAGCTTAACTTAACGGTATCTGAAAACTACAAAGGGTTAATTGCAGAAAACCGAATCTTCAGTTTACAAAAAAAGAATGTATTCATTATACATTGGAAAAGCTTTAAAATTATGCGCTAATCAGAATGGTAACCGCGTTTTAATGTACTTTCCTCCCAAGTATGTATGCTAAGGAAAATTCTTAGTTTCAATATATGCAACAAACTTCCACAAATTGAAAAAATATAAAAGTAAATAAAGTAGCGTATCCAGTTATCAAAAATGTTTGCATCAAAAATATTTGTATAAAATATATTCGTATAAAAAATATTTGTATGGTGACTATAAATTAAAAAAGCTTTCAAAATATCCAATAATTATAATGGTACTTTTCCAATGCAAGTTATTTTTCTTAAAGGTTTACGAAGAGAACGATGACGAGATTACAAGATTGTTCAGTTCGACTTTCGGTCGCTGAACAAAATTACTAAATTTAGAAAAAAGTTATATCCACTCATTAGGATCATATTTGTTGTTAATTTTTATTTTTTAATTGAAAATAAACTCTCAGAAATAAGTGTCTTAACTAAATGTTAAACAGGAAGTGACGGAAGGTAACTAACTACAATTTCTACTACATTTTGTTTTTGGTAGACAACAATTTCATTTCTGATTACGAATATATCAATATTATAACACATTTTGTTAAAAAGGTAACAGCAGCCTCGAAACTTGTTTTCCCACTGCGTGAATGTGAAAATGTTCCACGTCACCTCAGTCTGAGCATTAATGGGGTAAGTTGCCAACCCAACCAACCCAGCAGTCAGCTCTGGAAGCGAACCAAGAGCCTCACTGTCCAGACTCTAACATCGAGGACACTAATCTACACCGAGAGCTCTACGCGTTTCGTTATTTTAAAATTTAAATTTCACCTTTAATGAGACTCAAATTGTTATTTCATGTGACGATGGCATAATTAAAAATTATACACCTGTACAGTGTACACAGTCGACATTTAGACACTTTTTTAATTTGGTATGAACTTACAAACTGAGACTACAGTTAAGAGAAATGATGGCTGCATAGACAGTGAACTTCTTGGAGAGTTGTTTGTGTATAAAGAAAATGTATGTAAAATATCAACTTGGTGAGTGACGGAAATTCCCAAGGCCAGAACCAGACTTCCTGAGACAACCATGAGAAGTAGCATGTGATCAGACTGAAAAAAAAAAAATTATTCAGCAGATGAAAAACTTCCTAATCTCTATCTTTGTTATATACCTTAACTAAATAAATATACTGTAGGCTAAACCAAATGAGGACTGTTGCGTGATCCTATAAATAAATGATGGAAACCTGATGCGATGCATAAACTTACTTCACCCGTTTTCACCAGAGCACAGTAGAAAAATACGAGGTTGGTGACTAGTAAGGCCAAAACTTCAATAACGCGTGCCAAGAGTCCCGTTGAATAAAGACCGCATCGGATCAAAAGGACAATAGCTGTTAAAGACAAAGTGAGGAGTGCAATCCCGCAGCCTAAAGCCACAGCAAAATTTCGGTTCCGGTATGGTTCAACTTGTTTGTTGGGCTGCAAATAAAATAAGCAGAATTATTTTTGTGTGCTTTAAGAACATCTATTATTATTATTGATAATGTAGTGAAGTATAACTGTGACTAATGAGTTTTAGATGTTTAAGTGATAAAGTTACAAATGCATAATCAAGTTTTACATACAAATGAAATCATCTTATGAAATAACCACCAGGGAAAACCGCACAAAATTCCCTTTTCCCATGTAAATGTATGGGAACCATTTTGCCTACTACTTTTCCTGCTGGACCCGATAGCTCAGTGGTTAGTGTAGCGGACTCTGAGCGGTGTATTGCTAGTTCGCTGCCGGCCGTTGGCATCGGGTTGGTCGCTTACTCTATTCTGCTCCGGCTCAAGTGACTCCTGGGGCACATTCCTCTCCACGTAGTAGAGAAACGAGCTTCTTGGATGTTTATATATAAAATAATTATGTTTATATTATTACATTCCTAAGGATAATACATATAGAGCCTGTACATTCATATTTTTTTAAATGGCTATTGTGCGAGGTTCTAGGTGGTACACACTGATTCCTCCAAGTAAGTTGGTATCTCTAGCACAACATAGAACACAACACATCACTAGTGTGCTGAACCTCTGGTCCACTCCGGAGAGGGCGATCGGTTACATGCGTGCCGCCGGCTTGCTCGATCAGGGTGGGCTGATCGGCTAACCAACAACAGGTAAGTGGTATCGAATAATAAAACACGTTGAGCTAAAAAGCTTACTTTTGTGTCCAATTGAATAAGACCAATCCAACCATCAATGCCAATACATGAGCAAGAGCACATTCCTTCAGCTAAGTTCGAGTAAACACAGCCCGTTGTGTTCCAAACTTTCTTTCCAGGAAGAAATCGTCCACATCCCAAATGACTCGGAGTCATCCTTAAATATAGATTAAAAATCACAGTTTTCTACAATGATACATTGTTTAACTAAATAAATAATAATAAAAGCAGCACATAAAACATAAGAGAGGATTGATTAGGGCTACAAAACCTACTAATTTGTTGTTTTATAAATTAATTTTTACGAACTATTAGAAACAAATGCTAATCTGCAAGATGAAGTATGCGTTTAAACATAAGAAAATGCTCTAAAAGGTGTACTAATCTCACATAAAAGAAGTAAAGCTGGATGCGATATATTATTATTCATTCCTTTGAACATTTGGAGGTTGAAATTCTAGAAAATCGTTGAAATCGTTGAAATTCTAGAAAGTCTCAGCGTAAGTTTTATTTTACGAGTAATTGCTTTTACCAACTAGAAAAATTAGAATGGGGGCACACACACACACACACACACACACACACACACACACACACACCTAAGAAATTCAACACCTTTGTGTGAATATGTAAAAATGTTGTTCTAAAATTTTGTTAATACCTACAGAAAAAAACCCCTCCAAAAAAGTGGTATTTGACTTTTCAAATAATTTCAGTGATAGTTTGGCAGTGAATAAGGTTTCGAAAGATGCGAAAAACTAAAATGGTAAATGAAAAATTTATACATTTTACTTAGGAAAAGTTTACGACGACAATAACAACACCAAACAGATAGTCCGCCTCGACCTTCAGTCGGCTCACAATAGCGATAACTTATTTACGGTAGTTCACTCAAACTTACGATTCCAAATACACAATCAAAGTTCAGGTTGTGGGCAGTATAATTCAGCTTGATCCACTGTAAACTTGATTATTTAGCGACCTTTGACGCATTAACACTTACATCACGATATAAATTAGCTGTATAGCTTGAAAAATTTGTAAACATTATACATAAGCAGAAAAATTATTTTATTCTAAGTCTTGTAGTATAACCACAAATTTATTAACCTTTATTAACCTTCGTGAGACGACATTGAAAATATTTTTACTAATAAGTCCATTGCGGTGATTTTCCAAATTACCTTGAAAAGAAATCGCTGCTTTGTGTGACACACGGATCAAACACAATGGTGATATTGTCCCTGTGGAACTTGGAAATCTTTATTGGATTGTCGCCGTACAAATTGGCTTGAACGAAAGGAGAATCGATTCTTCCGAATCGATCATCATCATCATCATCATCATCATCATCATCATCATTTTGTGGTGCGTGGATTATCCTTTTCAAATTTGAAACAAACGTTCAACATTTTTAGAAGATGCATAAAATAGTCATCATTAAGAAAGAATCTCATTCAATAACAATTAAATATTAAGCGGATACTGTACATAATAATTAGCAAATATCTATTCCTATAAGTTTGTTATATGATATTTTTATGTTATCTGTTTTAACTTTCACTGCAATTAACGAGAAACTTATGACATAAAAAGGTTATAGGCTCAATTTTATAATTATTCAAATATTCTCAAAGAATATTTACGTTGTTGGAAAACGGTTTGGATAAACAAGACAAATGAAAGCCAATTATTTCAACAAAATGATTTAATGGCGTCTCATATGGAGTCTCGGCTGTGTAATAAAACCTCAAAACATTTAATTTGAGAGGCGTAATGGCTAAATTCTAAACATAATTCAATGAAAATAAACTGGAGATTATTTTACATATATATAAAAAAAAGATTTTTCTGTCTAATTTCTGAAAATGAACTGAAATATTTCCTAATCTTTTTTGTTACCTGCCAGTCACTCTCTTCTGATAAGTGAGGAATAACTCGGGTTTGCGATATACAATCACAGAAAGCATTTTCGCTATTCTTCTGCTGTCATATATTAACACATTTAATTTAGTTTGGTTATCGTTCGATCTTCGCAGTTGACTTTCACTGCAAAAGAGAGTCTTTACTTACAAAAGTAAATAATAATAGTAATAGTAATAGTAATAGTAATAGTAATAATAATAATAATAATAATAATAATAGAAATCTCTTCACCCACAACACACAAAAAATCCCAAAATTTGACATAATACTTTCAATAGATGCAATGCTTAGAATGGATGTTTAAAATATTAAAAATACATTGCCATATGGAAAATAAAAACCCACTCTAATAGACAGAGTTTATTTCCACGACAGTTTCGACGCCCACTGGCATCCTCCTCGGGTGGATACAGAAACACGAAACAAGATTTTTCTGTTTCTGTATTCTGTTTCTGCTTCTGTATCCACCCGAGGAGGATGCCAGTGGGCGTCGAAACTGTCGTGGAAATAAACTCTGTCTATTAGAGTGGGTTTTTATTTTCATATTTTGACCTTCACGTAGAAAAAAGTGAAGTTTTTTGCATTTAATACATTGCCAATTTTACCATACTACTAAAAACATTCAAGTTCATCACAATAATAATAATAACCTACAGCTTTACTTGGGATCCTAACTACGAGTCGCTACATCATCTCACGCAGTGGATGGTCACCCATCCAACTACTAAACAGATCCAACGTCGCTTAACCTTGCTGCTCTAACGGGAAGCGGTGGGGCTACGTGGCCCTCTAAGTCCACGAATGAGAGACATAATAACTTAAAAAAAGAACGCGTCACCTTCGATTTTTGTTGAAATCTGAATATAAATTACACCACAATATATATATATATATATATATATATGATGAAACACTAACTTCAGTGGATTAACACCTTTATTAGTGATGATTAAACTTCAGCAACATTTTTTTTTTTTATATTTCAATATATATAACAAAAAATGAGGTGAGATTTAAAATATGAGAGATCAATCGATTGCTTTACCTCAAAGACCGCTTCCTGTTGTTGTTGTTGTTATTATTGTTGTTGTTGTTGTTGATATTCGCTGGTTGAGTTTCGTCAAGAGGAAAGGTAACATTGTAAAGAAGTTCTCGCGAGAAAGGAACTCTAAGGTAACCGATTAACACCTCCGTTTTAGTAAATCTCATTAAATATTTGTTTGTGTAATATTTCACTGGGAACTTGTTCACTAACCGTTCCATTACCACCAAGTCCTGCGAGTAAATATGTTTTAATAATTGTTTTGAAAGAAGTTAGCAGTATAATTTCATAATGCGGAGTGCCAACTGAAACGCTTTAAAAATTGTCATATTGTAACTTCATTTAAACAAAACTTACGTCTTCAAGAAGAGAGTTATTCTTGCTGACTACGTGGCTTAGCAAAGAATAAAAATCTTCAAAGCCGAAATTAATTGAAGAAATCGGCATACATTCGTCTAAAGTCCGAACAACTGAGCTCATTTCTCCGGGTATTATGTTGTAATGCTTGGTCAATACATTCTCAATATCTTTCAAAATTAACTGTGGATAAGGTAAATACGAGTGGATTCCTCTTTTGTACAATGTCAGGTTCTGTAGCGAGGACGAGGATGAAAAGTTAGAAATCGTATACATTCACTGATTTCAATATCATAACCAGCAAATAATGATAAATACTTGAAAGGACTCCATCGCGTATACAATGATATTAAGACTTAATACACGCTCATTCTATACAGATGGAACTTTAACCACTTTAGCCAAGCACTTTAACTGGTGCTTGGCTACAAGTTGTACCAAGTACCAGTTAAAGTTTGAAACCACACTCTTACACACTCGTACTCGACCACTCAAAAAATACGGTACTCTTAATCGTACTGGTACTCGTACTGGTACTCATTTTGGTACTCGTTTTAGTACTCTTTTCACCTCTAGATGGAAGTGAATATAAACATAAAACCTAATCTCGACGTGTTATCCCCTAAATGCAGAGGAATTTTTTGCAGACTTTGTGGAGAAACTGATGAAAATTTTATACGCACAAAATTTTAAACTATTTATTTATTTATAACTATAAATCGTCAAAACGAATGACCTAATTGAGTTTGGGTAGTTTCCGCACACAAACAGAGACACACTCATACACACACACACTGTGCGCATCTCCGCATAAATGAGGTACTGACTTTTTTAAATCCATATATCTAAAAACTAATTAACCAAACTTCACTTAACTTCACTTAAGTTAAGTGAAGTTAAGTGAAGTTAAGTGAACCTAACCTTCGAACTGAGAAGGGCGTGATAAGCGTTTCGGACGCAATTAAGGACGCGAACGGTGTTTTCTGTTAAGTCATTAAATAGCGAGGTGCTAATCTACCCAAGCCAAACTAAAAATTAACCTAACCTAGTTAAGACCAACATATATTTGTTTCCCTTAGTAAAAATGTTCCTAGAATTTTTTATACAAATTTTTAATGTTACGAACTTACGAGGTAACAAATAAAAAAATAAACCCCACTACATCTATGAACTTACATACACTCGACCTTACTTATACCCAGTTGCGTACACACACACACACTAAAAAACAGTCTCAAAGTCTGGCTTTCAAAGTCTAATGCTTTCATCAAACTAGAAAGATGTTTTAAAATTCATATATTTAACAGTTGACGACCCCAATCGAACTTAAGTTTGAAAATGCATTTTCACAAAATAAGTCCCAAAACTGGTTATATGGATCACCAGTACTCCCACACACTGTAATGATAACAACAATGTACACACATTCCACTGTTTTCACAAATAATTATCCTATTAACACGTACTAACTACATACAGTATACAAATTTCTTACTTAAATAATATATGTGGAAAATTTTCAGTATAAATATTACCTTAAAAATCTGAACAATTTCATCTTTTTGACATTGAGAACAATCCGGAAGTTGCCAGGTTGCTTTTTGTTCATTTCCTTCCGTAATGCATTTGCGCTCGCAATAACCACTGTATATTGTTGGACATCTGCTCCTCACTTGAGTGTTCACCTGAAAGATAAATCTTTGTTAACGTTACATAGAATATTAGCAAGCAGTTATTACCATTACGATAATCTCGTCATCTGACCATTACTTAAAAAAGGTGGAACTACCATTCACACGGTAGCAAAGCTGCTTTCGCAAGAATTAAATCAGAATGTAACATTAATATTTGCCCGAAATGAATTTTTGCCATCGCATTAAAGTAAATCTCGGTAAATTCCTTCACTTTAGATCGCATCAACGTTAATTCGCACCTAAACTACTTCGAACGATGATATTTTTAATTAGTTAAATTTGTTTTCTAATTTCATCCATAACGATGAAATTAGTGTTTGTAAATTGTAAATTGCTTATTTCCAGAATTATATGAAGATTCATTTCAAATTTTCCCTGGAAAATCTTTCCATAATTTTCAGTAATTTAGGTAAAGTATAGCTAAGGAAAAAAAAAAAAAAAAAAAAAATTATATATATATATATACAGGGTGGGCCGTAAGTTTCCATACATAGGAAAAATAAACATTTTTTTATGGACAACCATTTTTATTTATATAATATGCTCTACATGTTTGCCATTGTTTTGAAAACACATTTCAATACGTGTTCCCCACTGTTGATGAACACGCATTAGCACAGTTGACGTTATGCTTGTAATGGCGTTGGTGATATGTTCCTTTAGATGATTTATGTCTCGTATCTTTTCCTGATACATCATGGCCTTCAAGTGCCCCCAAAGATAGAAATCAAGGGGGGTGAGATCTGGGGATCTGGGAGGCCACTCCACAGGACCACGCCGACCAATCCAAGCATCCGGAAACTGCTGCTGATCCAAATACCGACGCACGTGAAGACCATAATGAGGTGGAGCTCCATCTTGCTGGAAGTAAACTGGGAAGTTACCTTCCTCGTTTAGCAGGGATGGGAAAATCTCTTCTTGCAACATGTTAAGATACCTTTCGGCATTAAGATTTCCACTGACAAAAATTGGTCCAATAATTCTGTCACCCCATATCCCGGCCCACACCATCACTTTACCGGCACCTTGCATCTTCGTCGGACTCAGCCAGTTAGGGTTAGCATTACTCCAATAACGTATGTTTTGCCGATTAACCTCTCCATTGACGTAAAAATTTGCTTCATCAGTGAACAAGATCTTACAAACGCATATTCTTAGGTATCTGAAACATAAAAACAAACGTTTAATTTTTCCTATGTATGGAAACTTACGGCCCACCCTGTATATGATGAATAAAACCACGAAGGAAAGCACCATTTTGTGTTTCCTTTCCTTCGTGGTTTTATTCATCGTAAATATTTTTCACGTGTTACTTTCGTGAAATAATTTTCATATATATATACATATATATATATATATACAGGGTGTCCCATAAGTTCAGCATCATAGGAGAAATTCATATTTTTCTATTTCTACAAACCATAATTCACATTTTTCTCTTTCTACAGGCCATAATGTCTGTGAGCAAGGAAGAACGAATCCAGATAATTCTACTCATAGGAAATCGGAGTCAAAGAGAGGCCGCTGTGAATTTAACAGACTGCATCCAGACCGCGAGCCAATAACACAGAGTTGTGTTAGCAGACTTGTTGCAAAGTTTAAGGAAACAGGATCCATAGAAGATAAACCACGCAGTGGACCTTCAAGGAGGGCCACTGACGATGATACAGCGACTGCTATCCTGGCTCATTTTAACAGAAGTCCCAATAAGTCTCTTCGGCGATTGTCCGCCGAGACAGGAGTGTCGAAAAGTAGCATCCATCGCATTCTTCAGGCTCACAAATAGCATCCATATAAACTTCAGATCCTACAGAAATTAAGCGAATGATCCCGACCGGCGGATGGAATTTTGTGAATGGGCTACGGAACAATACATATTGAGCACGTTCTGTAAATAAAAGCTTTTGTTTTGCCTTTTTTTATTATTTTTCCTATGATGCCGAACTTATGGGACACCCTGTATATGGTAATTTTTTAAACATCTTGCCTTTTGAAAGATTTTTATTTGCTTTTATTAAGTGAAATAAAAGCATGAAATTTTTTTGCTGTACCTTTTCTACACACGGGGTATTAGTCCCCTAGCGCAAAATATGGTCTATGTGATGTTCTTTCAGTTCATTAACTTTTTGCACACAAACAACAAAATTTTGCAGAAGTCTGGATTTTTTAAACATTAAAAAGGTCTATTATATTTTTTTTTATTAATTGAAATAAAAACACGAAATATTTTTTTCAAAAATTTGTACGATATTACAGTCATTTTGCATTAGGAGCTTCATAGCTTAAACCATATTAGCATCTTACATAGTCCAAATGGCGTTTTACAGTCTCCAACAGAAAGTATTCATTGTTAAAACACTATTCCAGTGGAAATTCTTGTCTCTCTGTGCAAAGAAGCTTTCATCCACATTTTCTTGTTCGTGACACACATTCTAGAGACAATACTTACAGTTTAATTTCACATTTCAAAAAAAAAACGGGAAGTGTCTGTAATCAGCGGAAAGGTCATTCGAGTCGTCCATCAGTGAGTTCTAATGGAGTACTGTAGTGAATGAAGCACGCACAGCAATTTTGAAAAAAAAAAAAAAAGAGCATTCAAGCCTATCACAGCAACTGAATGTTTTCTAGAGTATAGCAAGGAATTTTTTTTTTGGTGTCGATTTATCGCTGCGTCAGCTTTTACTGGCAGATGGAATAAATAAACGTTACATTTGTATCACTGACTATTGTGCTCTTCTTGATGAAGATCCGAACATTCTCCAGGTCACGTGGTTTTCCGATAAAGCTCTCTTTTATCCGAATGGATACGTGAACAAACAGAACAAGATTTTTGGGTTTCAGAAAATCCTCACATTATGGCTGCCAACCCACTACACCCACAAAAGGTGACAATATAGGATATATCATCGAATGTTGGAATATTTGGGTCTGTTTTCATTCCCTCCACTGTTACTTCTGATATTTATCTCTACATACTATAGAACGAATTTGTTCCATTCTTTCAGAGACACGGCATCGACAAGAAACTGGCTGGTTCCAGCAAGATGGTGCCAGACCTCACATTAGTATGAAGTGCTTCACTTCTTACACGATACTTTCGATGGAAGAGTCCTGTCCAACAGATTTCCCGCGGTTTATGATAAATAAATGTCATGGCCACCAACACCACCAGATCTAAACCCTCGTGCCTTTTATTTGTGGAGTTATTTAAAAGATAGACTGTTTAAACAGAATCCACACACAATAGAGGAACTGAAAGCATCAACTAAACAAGAAATTCATTAGATTTCAACAGGATCGGATACTCTGCCCAGAATACTGCAAAATTTTGTTCGTGTGCAACGAGTTAATGAGCTGAAAGGACATCACATACATCATGCGTTGTAATAATAGACATTCTCCAACTGTAGAGAAGGTACAGTAAAATTTTCATGCTTTTAATTCATTAATTCAATTAATAAAAAATACAAACCTTTTAAAGTGTCAAAGATTTAAATAATATATATATATATATATATACAGGGTGGGCCGTAAGTTTCCATACATAGGAAAAATAAACATTTTTTTATGGACAACCATTTTTATTTATATAATATGCTCTACATGGTTGCCATTGTTTTGAAAACACATTTCAATACGTGTTCCCCACTGTTGATGAACACGCATTAGCACAGTTGACGTTATGCTTGTAATGGCGTTGGTGATACGTTCCTTTAGATGATTTATGTCTCGTATCTTTTCCTGATACACCATGGCCTTCAAGTGCCCCCAAAGATAGAAATCAAGGGGGGTGAGATCTGGGGATCTGGGAGGCCACTCCACAGGACCACGCCGACCAATCCAAGCATCCGGAAACTGCTGCTGCTGATCCAAATACCGACGCACGTGAAGACCATAATGAGGTGGAGCTCCATCTTGCTGGAAGTAAACTGGGAAGTTACCTTCCTCGTTTAGCAGGGATGGGAAAATCTCTTCTTGCAACATGTTAAGATACCTTTCGGCATTAAGATTTCCACTGACAAAAATTGGTCCAATAATTCTGTCACCCCATATCCCGGCCCACACCATCACTTTACCGGCACCTTGCATCTTCGTCGGACTCAGCCAGTTAGGGTTAGCATTACTCCAATAACGTATGTTTTGCCGATTAACCTCTCTATTGACGTAAAAATTTGCTTCATCAGTAAACAAGATCTTAGTTGAAAAGTTTGCATCCTCGTTCACTTTGGTTAATGCCCATTCACAGAATTCCATCCGTCTATCCGGGTCGTCTTCACTCAAATGCTGTGCCATATGCAATTTGTATGGATGCCATTTGTTTGCTTTCAAAATGCGCCTGATACTCGATCTGCTGACACCACTTTCTGCAGACAACCGTCGTGTACTTTTTCTGGGACTCCGTGTAAGCGCTGTAAGTATCGTAGCTGTTGTGTCTTCATCGGTGGCTGTACGTCTTGACCACTTCGCGGTTGATCTGCAACATTTCCAGTTTTCTGAAACTTGTTAATAAGTTTTGCCACAGTGTCGTGTGTGATGTTCGTTCCATGTTGTCTGTTAAAGTTCATTGCAACCATGCGACTGCTTCCCGACCAGCCATCAGTATGATTTCAATTCGTTGCTCTTTCGTCAAACGCATATTCTTAGGGTATCTGAAGCATAAAAACAAACGTTTAAATTTTCCTATGTATGGAAACTTACGGCCCACCCTGTATATATATTTTTTTTTAACGTCAACTAGTCTTCTTTAAACCCAAGATTTTGTATGTGAAAATTACTTCCTTCCAATGAATTATAGCGAATATCTAACCGCGAGATTCGTCACGCTTCGCGCTTCTAAGCACCCTGCGGTCGATCAAAATCTTGAGGGATACCTAAAATCTCGGTTATCCGTTTGTTTTTATTTTTGAAAGGCAAAAATTATATTAATCCCAAAGAAACGATCAATTTCTTTCGCTTTATATAATTTTGCATGCAAGAATTACATAAACTTCGAAGTGTCTATGAAAGCTTTTTATTATCCCACCATTCTTACCCGGTGTACAAAAAACTACTTAATTTAATTTAAAAATAAAATTAATTAAAATAATTAAAAACAATTAGAATTAATTATGAATTAATTAATTAACTAACTACTTTACTTCCTCATTTCCCTCCTCCTCACTTTTAATAAAAAATGTAATTAATTAAACCTTCTCTCTCCCCTTTCATTCCCCCCCCCCCCTTTCCCCCTCGTCCCTCCCGATTTTTCCCCTATTACCTTCATTTTTTCCATCCTCTCACTCACCCTTTGAAACTAGCCAAATATAAAAAAATATACGTACTGTACGTATATTGCAATAATCCGTGTTTAACATACGTATATAGTGATTAAAAAATAATGTGTACACACACTTTGAAATTATTTATTTTGGATACTAATTGCACTTAATAAACAAAAATTGGTACTTTCCTGTTAACGGGAATACCCTAAAAAAAGTTTTACTGTTTGTTATGTATTTTTGCTCTCGTCATTTTCGTTTAAACTAACGAAAATATCACAACTTAACCTAACCAATCATCAAGGGCGTACAGTTGACCTAACCGGGCATTCAGTTGACCTGTGCTGGTTTTGAGCACTTCAAGGTTAATCATCATTTCAACTTCGTGGATCCCACTAGTGGAGTCCATACTCAAAACATTGAAAGGATGTAGGGCAGCGCCAAATGGCGTAACAAGAAACACAATGGAACCGCCCGCCATCATCTGGACTCGTATCTTGCGGAATTCATATGGCGACAACGTACCGAAAGCAGCGACGTTTTTTCTGCGATTTAGATGACAAAGACATTTTGGCCCCCTACTAACTGATTATCGCTTACATATTAACTATTTTCATTTAAATGATTAATAAATTCGGTACTTACGTATTATCGGGACTACCAACTGTTTATGATGTATTTTTGCTCTCGTCATTTTCGTTTAAACTAACAAAAATATCATAACTTAACCTAACCAATTATCAAAGGCGTACAGTTGACCTAACCGAGCATTTTCCGTTATATTAACCTGTTAGCTGTTAGGTTAATTCAATGCCCGGTTAGGTCAACTGTACGCCCTTGATGATTGGTTAGGTTAAGTTGTGATATTTTCGTTAGTTTAAACGAAAATGACGAGAGCAAAAACACAAACTTTTTCAGGATATTCCCGTTAACAGGAAAGTACCAAAAAATTTTACTATGTGCATTAGTAAGCATGTGAAAAAAAAAAAAAACAACCCTTTCTGTTTCAAATTATTATTGTTTTGAGTTAAAATAAATTTTTTTAACACTTAAAAATGTTAAAAATATGTATGGAAACATAGACGAAACTTTTAGAAATTTAATTAATTAATTACATTAGAAATTATATGATTCCATTGACGCTATCAAGTAATAAGAGAAACTAACATAACTTTGGTACTTTGAATGAAATAAATAAAAGCAATATTTGTCCTCTGCTAAACACAACGGTAGACCATACTACTTCGAATGGAATGCAATAAAACAGTGTTTGTCCTTCAGAGTAACCCTTCATACAGTTTCTTCATCTCGTTTTGGGTTCTAAATGCTCAGGCCAATGTTCAAAACACTGCCAGATGCTGCTATACAGTTAATTGTTACATCCAAATGCCATAAGACATCACTGAAGCTAATCTGAGGAAATTAGGCGTACTTTTTGTGATGCCATATGGAATCGCTGGGACAGAAAGGGTTAATAGGCAACCATTCATCTTCAATTATATATATATATAAATAACTTAATAACCCTATGCTAACTTAGTCAATTATAATTAATAACAATAATATTATTATTATCATTATTATTATTATTATTACTACTACTACCATACCTAAATTAGAGTTTCAAGAAATAGGCTTAGGCCTATATCAAGTATTGCATCCTTTTTTAATTTTAAACGTAATGGACTGCAGTACTGTTTCTTCGA
Organism: Bathynomus jamesi; assembly: GCA_023014485.1. Lineage (NCBI taxonomy): Eukaryota > Metazoa > Arthropoda > Malacostraca > Isopoda > Cirolanidae > Bathynomus > Bathynomus jamesi. The sequence continues at coordinate 294,921 of JAJOZX010002632.1, read as the reverse complement.
AAAATGACGGCTACTTAACAACTTTTGTGAAAAATGCAAAAAACTTCACTTTTCTACGTGAAGGTCAAAATATGATGATAAAAACCCATTCTAATAGACAGCTTATTTCCACAAGTTTCGAAGCCCACTGGAAAATGAATCGTTTTTCTGTATCCACCGGAAGAGGATGCCAGTGGGCATCGAAACTGTTGTGGAAATAAACTCTGTCTATTAGAGTGAGTTTTTATCATCATCATTTGTGAAGTTGATCAGTTGATTTATATGAAAGATCCGTTCTTCCACATTTAATTAATCACAAATGGCAACGAGTTTTTGGTTTGGAAAGTAACGAAATTTAATGTTGTCCTTGTGGTTAAGACTCTGAATAGAATTACATCCGTAATAAGCACAGTATCTAACCATTCCTGGTCTCAAAGTCTAGGTTTAATTTAGGTTTGGCATTTTCACTCGTTGAAAATTTATCTGAAACATAGTATTTCTATATTTCCATACTACTACGCTAGTATGATAATTAAAACCCACTCTAATAGACATTGTTTATTTCCACAACAGTTTCGATGCCCAGTGGGCATCGAAACTGTTGTGGAAATAAACAATGTCTATTAGAGTGGGTTTTAATTATTATATTTTGGCCTTCACGTAGAAAAAAGAAGTTTTTGCATTTACTACGCTAGTATTTTGCAGCACCGTCTGACTGAAAAACTATTTTTAATTTCAAAAATTTTTACGAGTATGTATGAGTATGTTGTGTTTCGTGTTCGCTCTTACTAAATTTTTATATGTGGAAATACTCTATTTCAAATAAAGGCTGAAGGAAGGAAAGAAGGAAAGAAGGAAAGAAAGGAAGGAAGGAAAGAAAGAAGGAAGGAAAGAAAGAAGGAAGGAAAGAAAGAAGGAAGGAAAGAAAGAAAGAAGGAAAGAAAGAAAGAAGGAAAGAAAGAAGAAGGAAAGAAAGAAAGAAAGAAGGAAGGAAGGAAGGAATAGCAATGTTTCACTGGCGCTTCAACTGCTAGGGGTCATCTCGCGCTGAATTAAGGCGATTGAAGCGGAGTTGAAAAACTGGAGATTTGCTTATCATCTCGACTGTGAATTAAACAACGCGTCAGACACAAAGTTCGGCACAACAATGCCCCCAAGCTGGAGTTATTAATTAGTAATCATTTTCAACAGAGTTTTCAACGATCTAAGTAGGTTACGCTTCAGGAAATGCGTAACAGGAAATACTAACTCTTCCATCTATCGTTCGTAAACTTGACTCTAAGTATACCTTCGTTAGTCTCCAATTTATGCCATACGATGAATTCTCACTACAAAAGGGATATTTTGGAGGCAAAACCTGCACAAAAATTAACTTCTCCGCGAAACCATGTCCAGCTTTAAGATTTTCAGTTGCGTTGCATGCCACGACCAGTTCATCCTGCTTGGAATAATAAAATTCTCAATTTTATCGATATTAAGTAAACCATCATAATTATCATTTAATACACCTAAATTATTCTTATTTTAATAAAATATGACGATATTCATATAAATTTTACATCAGTTACATTATACATTTATCGTAGCTAACCCAATCGATATTGGCTTATCACAATAAGGTTTAATATCACATTTTTTAGACGTTACAATATGCCAAATCATTTTCCACATCTAGTAACGAATTATAAGAAAATATAGTTTTGCATAACCAATAACTAGATATAAAGTAACATCAGTGGAGAATAAATGCAGAAATTACTTAGTATATTACCACACCCACTAACAATTACGTAAATATAATTAATTAATTATCATTAATTAAATCACATATGAACTGCATTTATTCTTTAGTAAAGTCCGAAATTATATGAAAAACATTTTTACGAAGGAATACAAAGGACACCAAACAGTAACAGACTGGCTGGTCCCAACGAGGCTCTCTCACACACTCTCTCAAAACCTGACAATATCATATACTGTATTTTAATAATTACATTTCAGTTTATATGATATTACCTTGACGTTGAACAATGTGATGGACAACCCTCGAGCGTGGAAAGGAGAAACAGAGAAGCTCTCAAAGCTCGTTGAAGGTGTAGGAGATATGAATAATTTAGGATGCAAACCCCAGTACGATTTACTAACAACCGAGCAGTTAATTGTAACGTTCCCACCCTGAAAATATTAAAGTTATATATATATATATATATTCCCTATTATTCCCTCAAAAAATATGCATATATAGTTTACTGTATTATTATATGTAATTCAAAATGTTCACTTATATTCATATTCCTATACTCACCTCCTGAACAGTGACATTTTCTGGTTCTACGACCATAACCAAAGATGGTCTTCTATTTTCAACGTACAATTCTTTTAATTCTTGGTAATGGTCGTCTTCTACTTTACATTTATAAATGCCATTGTCATTCGCTGTAACGTGTTTGAATTTAAGGCAAATGCAGTTAGTCGACACGGCTTCCATCTCAATGTCCCCACTGCTCCATTCCTCATGAGGAAGTGTGCTGAAAAAGCATGAATGTCATTAGTAAATTTAATCAAACTACACCATGTAGCAAAAAGTATTTGCAGGTTACATTTCCTGAAGAATTTCTTAAATTGATAATTTACTGTAGACAGAGGATGGCAGGCCGCTTATGAATGTAAAATCTGATTTGTTCTTCAAATCGCCCTTCAATATACTCATTATGTACAGTACAGTCTATTATATACTTTATCCATAAGAAACGTACGCTTCAAAACTATTACATGGGACATACAAGATACGTTTACAATACGAGTATTTGTACTTACCTTTAATTTAAATTACCTTCAACTTTAGCATACTAAATTCAGTCTCTTTAGGTCACAACTTTAAACAACCCCAAAATGCTCAGTTAAAAATTTGGAAAAAATACTTTTTTGCAGAGCAAAAGAGCGCATCTTACCTCAAATTAAAGGGTTTCTCATTGATTACATTATTGTCTTTGAAGAAAGTAATCCAGAGTTGATTAGAAATAGTACAACAACAAAGCTTCAAATAGTCGTTTATGAAATTCTGTCTGAACATCTGAAAATGATTAAATTTAATATAAAAATTGATAAAAGTAAAAATCTCGACTTATGGAGACGAATTAAAGAAAAGAACCTTAAAATTTCTGTTAACTTCGTTTCCTGAAAGTTTGGTTCTATAATAACGACCATCGTGCCTACGCACACTCATTAATCAAATGAAAGACAGGAACTAACCCCAAAAACTGTGTCTGAATACTGAACTCTTATTAAAGATAAATTTAGTTCCTCTTCAGTTTCACCTTTAGTCTTGCTTTCTGTCTTCAAACTGAAAGGAAAAAGTTCATCAATTTTTAAATAAAAATACTTTCACTGAAACTTGAGTCCTTGAAATTCTTTAAATAATAATGAATTATCTCTCTGGTGACATACAAGTTTATAAACAGTATTTTACTTGTTGCATTTTATTTGTATTTTTATCTTGTATTTTACATATACAGTATGTATATATATATTCCAGACTACTACATCAGTTACCCTCAAGGTGCTCAACTTGCTAACCACAATGTCTCTGGCTTCCCAGAGGTAACAAGACGTGTTCAATACAGTCTAATGCAAAGAATTAACAATCAGTCAACCCAATTGTCCAAGCTATTCATTAGTCTTGCCATATGTCATCTAAACTATGAACTTCATGGTATTAAAACGTTTGTCTGTAGTTGCATTTAACCTCGACATTGCTATTTTTCGTTATTTGTGTTTCTATTCTTAGTACTTGTATTTTTATTTTATTTATTTATTTATTTTTTTATTTTGTTTCCTCTCAGTTTGTATTATTATCATTTGTCACATGGACTATTGGTCTGCCAATAACACGGTCTCAAAGCTCGCGGTTTCCATATAACACGCTTAAAAATGTATGTATGACCCGTACTTCAGATAATGCGAGTCAGTTTCGGTATAGCGCGGTAGAAAGCATTTCACCCAGCGTCCGCACGCTCAATCTACACGCAGTACTACAAGGCTCTTCTGTTGGTTGCTGGATAAAGACCCTGGCCATCCCACTCATCTCACCGAGCTTTATTTCACCGTGAAGGTATTGTTCCTCCCACCCAACACCACATTGCTCATCCAACTGATGGACCAGGGCCTTATGACCCAGTTCAAAAGGCTCTACATGAAGAGAAAGCTGATGCAGATGTTGGAGGCAACGGAGGGAGAAGATGCGCCAACAGTAACACAGTTTTCGAAGTAGTACGACGTCCGACAAGCCGTCGACAACATAAAGAGCATCTGGGATGATGTGCAGTTAACAACAATAAACGAGGTCTGGCCTCAAGCCATCACAGACTATGCTGGCCTCCCCAACGCAGAGAAGGGGTTGCAAGATATCGTCGAGCTTGGGAGGAGTGTTGGTGACAAAAATTTTGACGATATCCATGAAGATGATGTCACCGAGTTGAATTCCCACCGTGTGGAGCTGGATGTCGACGAACTCATCGGCATCACGACCGAAGGAAGGAAGGACTAAGAAAGGAAGAAGTCTGCGGTGTTATTGGAGCCTGTGAAAAAGGCCAATAGACTAAAGGATTTTGCTGTCCAAATTGACCCAAATTGAGAGAATCTTGATATCGTACAGTGAACTCTACAGGGAGACGCAACTTTTTTCTCAGCAATCAGCCATCACTGCTTTCTTCACATCTGTCCCCAAGCTATCACCACCACCACCACCACCACCACCACCAACGCCGCCGCCGCCGCCACTTCCACCATCTTCACCACCTCTATCGGCCATTTCTTCCCACCACCCCGAAAGAAGTGATGGAGGAGTCTCCAACGCCATCCCCCAACAGTAGCGCGGTACGGGCTACTGTACTAAGGACACCCAGCCTCGGAGGTGTAATGACAGCGCGGGATCAGTGCAATGGTGAGTACAGTACTATACTAATATTTAACGCCACCCCCCCCCGTATTTATTTTTCTATGATGATAGGGGGGCTCCACATAAATTAAGTATTCATATAACCAGGATTCGCTTAACACGGTCTTTCTTCGGATGAAGACCGGCATTATAGGTGTTTATATATATATATATATATATATAATATTTATTTAATTTTATTATTATTATTATTATTTATTAGAATAAATAAAATATAATAATAATAAATAAATTAAAATTAAAATAATAAAATAAATAAAAAAAAAAAAATTAAATTTATTTATTTATTTATTATTATTTATATATATAACTCTCAGCTTACAAGAGAAGCCTGTTGGCAAAGTACCATAGAAACAACACAATCCCTCATATGAAGTTTATTTCACAAAATTAAAAAATTTCACACACACTGGAACATTAATTCAAAATAAGTTTACAGATGTACATTTACAATTTTTTTATTCAGAAAAATTAATTTAAATTTCAAAAAATGTTTTCATTACTTGGATTAAGTCTCAAACGGTTTACACAGAGGAGTTTTATATGTGACAAGAAACAGCACTTAATTAAAATTAAAAAGAATTAAAAAAATTTATGGAAATTTGGTCTCAAAAGTTCCGCGCGAGTTCCGCAGATTTTTTCGTGAAAGAAGTTAACAAAAGTTACTTAACACAAGCATTTTAAAATCATTCCCGGAGATAAAAACAACAAACTCGACAAGTTTATAATTTAGAATTTGGACATGCGAACAGAATTAAACTCTAAAAATAGCCACACACTTTTGGGTACTATTTTTAGTTTTCTTGCCGACTACCACCTCATTTACAGAACGAGGTCTGAACCATAACTTAAACTCTTGAAACAAAGTATGAAACAATGAGATTCAAATTATTTGAAAAAAGGAAAACATTAAGTGGGTCTATGGAATCAAAAGGTGCCACAAATTTTCAGGACTAATTTAACAACACTTCATTTCTGGAGAGGTATTACTACAATTGAAGTATCCCTCTAAATTACACGTTAATTAAGATTAAAGAAACTCCTCCCTTTCAATATCTGAATAACCTCTCAGAATATTTCCATTACATGACGTCATTCGTGCATAAATTACTGATCTTCTATTGGCGTTAATCTCACTTTCGTTATACCTAACTCTGTCTTTCGGAGAAAAAAATTGAACTAAACCTTCCTCTCATTCCCTAGGCAACGTATTTTCTGAGTTAATCGAGCTTTTGAAAGTGAAACAGCTCTCAAATGTTTACATTAAAACTTTAGGAGTTCAAAATGAAAGTTTCTAAAGCCAAGTTCTTTTCTTATTTACCGACGCCTGACGCAGCGTGCCTGATTTATGTTCTTTCTCCGATAGCTCTTCGTTCATATTTCAATCACTATCCTTTATCGACATGTTTTCTAGATTTAAAAAGATTAAATTTTCACACCACGCGAGATAAAATCAATTTTAAAATTACTTTATTTTTTATTTTATCATTTTTATGTATATTCTTTACATGATTTAAGCATACAGACTTGCCGTTATAACATCCCTACTTTCCTTTAATTTTTCACTCCACTGCAAACTTTCTTAACTAGGGTATCATCACTAAATTCACTATTGTCACTACAATTCTTTTAATTTGTCCCATTTATTATAACACTGACACTGACACAGTTTATTCGGTTTCGGTTTCTTCGTAATTTCCTCGTGTTTGGTCCCAAGAGCGTACCGACGCTTGACTGGTGGCCCTGAGAAAGCAGGCTGTCTGCTTTGACCGGGGTGACTTGTTTCCACAAAGTTTCCATGTAGTAGTAGTTCGGAAGCACCAGGCGGTTCCTGGTCCACCACTCGGTCCTGCCAATGGGCAGGTGTACTCCGGTTCATCTCCCCTCGTCAATGTTTCTTCGGTTCTTGGGCGAGCCTCCTGATGGAGGGAAGGGTGGCCTCTCCCCCATGTCTCCCTCCTCATCCTTCCATCCGGTGTGCAACCGTGACTGTAGATGGTCCCGCATTTTAGAAAATGAATGATGGGCGTCTTCTGTTCGAGGACAATGTACGGACCTTCCTACCGAAGCTTCCCTTTGCCTTTCCTTGGCCTCGGTTAGTCTACGTACACCTTTATTCAAAAGTTTTCGCCTCGAATGTCGTTATCTCCTGACTTTGTTGTTTTCCTGAGGCTGAGCAGAAAATCTTCCACTTAACGGTGAATTTCACTCAAGCCTTTCTTCCGATCTTCTGTATATTCTTCAGGGTCTCAATGGCTCGTACAAACCACCTGGTTCGTTCCTGGTGGCTGGGACAACCCTATGTTGCGTTCTTTCTTCGGAAGCCTCCTAACTCGCATCCGTTTCCGGATACCTTTTTCCAAATCTTGGGTAGGCCATGATGCCTGTCGTCTACGATTCTTAAGGTCTGCCTCGCGACCTCTTGTTGAGTGTTCCATCCAGCTCGTTCCATCGGTGTACACTTCATTTTGGCTGAAATTTCTTCATAACTTTTGGATAGTAGGAGGCTAGGCCCAAGTTTGCTTCGATCCTTCGGCGCCTTTCTTTTCTCTTTTTCTTTCTTTCTCTAATTGCCTCCACTTTGGACTCCTGTGGTCACCCTTCATTCCTAGTGACCACGTGGTTCCGGTATTGTACTTGGGAATTTAAAGATATAGGTCCGTATAAATGGAACCCTATACGAATTAAACTCCGTCAGAATGAAATAGCTATGCTTCTGTATTGGATACGTAGATCTCTAGACACAGAAAATATGCCGGACACTCTGAACAGAGTAAACATTGCTCCTAGTAGTAATTTGATTTCGATTTTTTTTAAGTTATAATTTTAATTAAAATCCTAACGCGAGTGAAATTCGAAAAAAATAATTATACACGATAAAAAAGCGCATTCTCTACACTTTTCAATGGAACCCCTCCCTACCTTAACGCAAGTGTAAGTGATTAAAAAATTTTAAAAATGAAAAACATCACATACAGGAGCTAATGTAACTTCAATGGCCAGCTACGAAAATGGAGGAGGAATTTGGCGATTTAGGAACACACACACACACTTTTTTCCCAAAAAATTAATGTACCAAAAACAATTATTTGCCGTTTTATTTGTACAGGTGTCGAAAAATTAAAAAAAACATAATTAAGGATTTGAATTTTCTCAAAAGTTGTTTACAGTTACATTACATAACTAAGATTTGGGGTGAACACAACCAACATGAAATCTATGAGCATGAGAAGGATTCTCCTAAAGTAAATGTCTGGTGTGCTTTTCACGTTCTCGCATTTCTGGACATTTTTTTTTTTTTACGAAATAACTAACTGGCGGTTCTTACCTAAAGATGCTAGAGAAGTTTTTTATTCCACAGTTGCAAGCAACTCCCTGCTTGTTACCAAGAACAACCTTCCAACAAGATAGAGCACCACCATATTTCACTCAAAACGTTCAAACACTTTTGAACGAAACATTTTCAGGGCGTTGGATTGATGGGGTAGGACCTACAAAATGTCCGCTCGTTCCTTTGGATTTCTATTTTTGGGTTGTTTTGAAAACAAAAGTCTACCATAACAAACCAAGGGATATTCAGGAGCTAAAACATCGAATCCGTAATGCTGTCATGTCCACCTCTGAACCAGTGTTGAAAAATGTATTTTCAGAATTTTAACGTAAAATAAGATTAAGACAAGTAAAAGTTTATTAACTGAATTAAGTACAACTTCTAACCCTTCACAATATAATGTCATGTGCATTTTACGGCTACGTGAAATGATAAATATATAATTAAATTTGTTTTTGGTGTATATTCATTTTTGGAACACCGTGTGACTAAGTTTAAATGTAAACGACTGATGAAAAAATCCAAAACTTCCTTAATAATTTTTTTAATCTTTTCGATACCTGTAAAAATAAAACCAAATATTATTTGTTTTTGGTATTTTCATTTTGGAACACCCTGTAAGTACTGTACATGTAAATATGAACAACTGATAAGAAAATTCAAAACCCCTCTAATCACATTTTTTAAAAAAAATTGCGATACTTGTACAAATAAAACGGCAAATAATATTTGTTTTGGTACACTCATTTTGGGACACACTGTATATACTCGTAGAATGAAAAAAAAAAAGAACAATTTTGTAGATTTTCCAATGCCACCGAATTACCATGGAAACAAGTATATTTGTTGAAGGAAGCAGTTTACATAAAATGTATTTTATTAAACATTGTACAGTATATTATTATTATTATTAATAATAATATAACCTATTATTAATAATAATAATATAACCTATTATTAATAATAATATATAACCTATTATTAATAATAATAATATAACCTATTATTAATAATAATAATATAACCTATTATTAATAATAATAATATAACCTATTATTAATAATAATAATATAACCTATTATTAATAATAATAATATAACCTATTATTAATAATAATAATATAACCTATTATTATTAATAATCCTATTATTAATAATAATAATATAACCTATTATTAATAATAATAATATAACCCGGCAATAGTTTTTAACATAAAAACAATTGCTGCCATTGTGCATGCACTGTTTCTTTTTTAAAACATTATTTCAAAACAATAATTTTCTTCCTAACTCGTATATTGGTTGCCATGGTAACTAGAATTGCTGCGTTTCTTTGAATTACGTGAGGCACAGGATTTTTGCAGCATATATATATATATATATATATATATATATATATATATATATACACACACATTTCAACTGCGAAGAACACGCAGTATAAATAACGTAAAGAACGACGTTTGTATAGGAGAACATTCCGCGCAAGATGAGAAGAGAGAACGAACAAATGAAAAAATGAGGTAACCACCCGGGAATCGAACCCGGGATCTTCCGATTGCCGGTCAGATAGTGTAGTGGTTATCATATCTGACCGGCAATCGGAAGATCCCGGGTTCGATTCCCGGGTGGTTACCTCATTTTTTCATTTGTTCGTTCTCTTCTCATCTTGCGCGGAATGTTCTCCTATACAAGCGTCGTTCTTTACGATATATATATATATATATATATATATATAATATCGGCTACTGATTCATTGTGGATAAAAAGTTGAATTCAATAATAACGAGGGACACCAGAGAAATAATGAACATTATTTATTCTTTAATTCATAGTACTGTTTTGGATTAAACTCATTCTATCTTCAGGACTAAAAAAAGAATGAACGACCAAGTAGTATGGGTTCAAAAAGGGAGTGTGCATGAATGTTGCAAAAGGGGAGGGGAATGTTGCAAGGGGCTATGCAGCAAAGGGGGAGGGGTTATGCAATGAATGGGGAGGGTTATGCAACAAGTTAATGCTGCAAAGGGGGGAGGGAGGGATCTTCGGGGGGAGAAGGAGGATGACCTCCCCCCAAAGGGGTAACCTTAATCTAAGAGAGGGAGAGGGAGAGAGAGGAGGAGGAGGAGAGGTGTTCGCCTGGATCCAGCCAGACGCATAATGAGAGTTCATCTAAGCGCCCGCTGTCTGATAAGGTGTAAATCTGCCAGGTGGCTTAGAAGGCGTAAATGGCTTGTTCAGGTGTACATTATTAGGGTTGAGTTGCTACATTGCGCTATTTATTTAATTAAAGCATATATTATTGACAGTTGGCTTAGAAATCCGTCAGTCGGTTTAGAAGGCGTAACCAGCCATTTGGTATACATATAGCTAAATAATAATATCGTTTATATATAAAGCCAAAAGAATTAAATAAAACACCATTACATCATTCTGTTTATTTAGACGAATTATTGGAATCAATTTCATGAAATATATAGAAAATAAATATAAAGTCCTATACAAACGAGGAATACATGCAATAAAAAATAAAAATAGTATAAGAAATATGAACGAGGAATATATATATACTGGGTGATCCAGATAAATGGGACCCATAAAAAAAAGCCAAATATTCTTAATATTTAATTCCTTTCATAAAAACTATATATCATTCGAAAGAGTAGAGTTACAAGTTTATTATGAAATATTTATTTTTTTAAAATGACTCCTTTCAAATGTGCTCCATTAGTTGCCAAGCATTCCAGTGTTCTCGCTTGTAAGTTCTGCATCACTTTTGCAAGAGTGTGAGGTGGTATGGCCTGTATCTCATTTGTGATGGCGGCCTTCAATTCTTGCAAGGTCGTTGGGTTATTTCTGTAGACCCTACTCTTTAAATATCCCCAGAGATAATAATCTAAGGGAGAAAAATCCGGAGACCTTGCGGGCCATTCAACGTCTCCAAATCTTGAAATTAACTCGCCTGGAAACGTTTGACGCAAAACTGCCATGCAATTCCTCGTGGTATGGCAGGTAGCTCCGTCTTGTTGGAACCAGTGGTTTTCTAGACAAAGATCTCTTAATTTAGGAATAAGGAAATCGGTCAACATTTTTTCGTAGCGATCACCATTTACAGTGACCGTGTTTCCGGTGGAATCCTCGAAAAAGTACGGCCCTATGATCTGAGATGAAGTAAGACCACACCAAACAGTTACACGCTGACTATGCAACGGGACTTCGGTAATATTCAATGGATTTTCTGTTGCCCAGAAACGACAATTTTGTTTGTTTACAGTTCCATTCAAGTGAAAATGGGCTTCGTCTGACATAATCAAAGTTGCTAGAAAATTGGTGGTGTCATTTACCTTCTGTTGGATCCATTGACAGAATTGTCGTCTTCGTGCGAAATCTCCATCGTTTAGTTGTTGCACTGTTTGAATTTTATATGGAAACAGCATTAAATTTTGTTTGAATATACGGTGTGTTGTTCCATATCCAACTCCTAACAGCTGAGAAGCACGTCTGATGCTTATGTTAGGATTATCCTGTACAATTTCATGAGTTCTGTTAATGATCTCGTCTATCCTTACTGTGCGCACTCTTCCAGTTGGTTTTCTTTTTCCAATGCTGCCAGTTAGGGAAAAATTTCTGACACACCGACGGATTACTTTCTTAGAAGGTGATTTTGACATCTGAAAATTTGTCTTGAAAGATCTTTGAGCTGAAACTACACTTCTTCCATGCTCATAATATTGCTCAGTTATGAAACGCAGCTGTTCCACAGTCCATGCAGTCATCTTGAAGGGTTAGTTTTAACTAACACTTTTATTTTGTTTTGTATCTTATCTTGTCTTGTATTGTCAAAACCTATACAATCCTGTACAAACTTGTAACTATCCTCTTTCGAATGATGCGTATGATTTTATAAAAGGACTTATACTTTAAGAGTTACAGGGGTTTCTTTTGGGTCCCATTTCTCTGGATCACCCTTTATAATCAAAAAATAAAATAAAAAAATAATATAATACAAAACGATGGAGTATAACCATCGATAAAGCAGTACAGGAGAAATATATACACAATTATATTAAATAATTAAATATATTAAAAATAAATATACATCAAAAAACATTCATTTTGTTCTATTGCGCAAAACACTAAACTCACACGTAATCGAGTCTACAGTCAAATCATTATTGCTTTTCACTACGCGGTAAATACGGCTTCATTATTTCACCGCTCAAGTTATAGGGATACATATACTCTATGTAAATGGCCTTCATATCGCTCAATAACATTTTTGTGCCCACTTTACATTCGTTCGGCAAGTTATCTTTAAACGAATTCATTCAAAAGCACGCACAAAGAGGTCATCGTTAGCCACAACATCATTATTAAATACAAGTTTATAAACACTCCTTTCCAATCGAGGGTTTATTCTTACCGACCCGAGCTTTTCAATCGTGAACTCTTCTTCGCGCTGCATAGCAACAGTTGAAATAATCTTTTAAGTCGTTTGCGACAGCTGCTCATTATATAAAGAAATAGTTCTTCAGGGTGAACGGTGGAAGTGAGCTCAGCCCTGTACCGCTCAAGTGCTTTGTACCAAAGTTCATGATATTTCAAAGAGTCTAAACCTTTTAAATAAGCATCCAGCTCTAGACCATTCTCGGCTTTTTCAGTCCTACACTCGGTAAACCCATCGAGCAGAGCTGTGTATGCGTATTCAAGAACCTTATCAAAATAAAGCATATCCGTAATACGCGCGTCTAATATAGGCTTCAGCTTGCGGAATCCGACGATTTCAAACATTCTGTTGAGGATGAATCGGTTTTGCGTAGGGACAAGAACGTTATTATCAGATGCATTCTTCCACATCAGTCGTATATCAATACATGGCTGATCGTTATTTATACACAACGTACAAACAACGGCATATGTGGGGGTATCACTAATCTGCTCTCTTCTTGTACCTACACCTGCAGGAATTTTATAACGATCCTCACTCCACTTCTCAACTATCACGAAGATTCTATTCATCTCATCAACACTTAAATAAACAACATTCCGCTTGTTTGTCTGCAAGTCGTTTCCAGTACATAGTTAATGGCACCGATTTCACGCCTGAACACGCGCAACGACTTCGTCACGGACACATCGTACACGGCATTGAGAATGCTTCTCAAAGGAAGTAAGTTCCATCGTATTCGAGGAGCGCACGTCCAGTCGGTTCAAGCTCTGAGATGACTATGGAACTTGTACTATGTACTGGAAACGACTTGTAGACAAACAAACAAACGGAATGTTGTTTATTTAAGTGTTGAGGAGATGAATAGAATCTTCGTGGTAGTTGAGAAGTGGAGTGAGGATTGTTATAAAATTCCTGCAGGTGTAGGTACAAGAAGAGAGCAGATTAATGATACCCCCTCATATGCCGCTGTTTGTACGTTGTGTATAAATAACGATCAGTCATGTATTGATATACGACTGATGTGGAAGAATGCATCTGATAATAACGTTCTTGTCCCTATGCGAAACCGATTCATCCTCAACAGGATGTTTGAAATTGTCAAATTCCGCAAGCTGAAGCCTATATTAGACGCGCGTATTACGGATATGCTTTATTTTGATAAGGTTCTTGAATACGCATACACAGCTCTGCTCGATGGGTTTACCGAGTGTAGGACTGAAAAAGGCGAGAATGGTCTAGAGCTGGATGCTTATTTAAAAGGTTTAGACTCTGAAATATCATGAACTTTGGTACAAAGCACTTGAGCGGTACAGGGCTGAGCTCACTTCCACCGTTCACCCTGAAGAACTATTTCTTTATATAATGAGCAGCTGTCGCAAACGACTTAAAATTATTTCAACTGCCGCTCTGCAGTGTGAAGAAGAGTTCACGATTGAAAAGCTCGGGTCGGTAAGAATAAACCCTCGATTGGAAAGGAGTGTTTATAAACTTGTATTTAATAATGATGATGTGGCTAACGATGACCTCTTTGTGCGTGTTTTTGAATGAATTCGTTTAAAGATAACTTGCCAAACGAATGTAAAGTGGGCACAAAAATATTGTTGAACGATATGAAGGCCATTTACATAGAGCATAGGTATCCTTGTAACTTGAGGGGTGAAATAATGTTAAGCCGTATTTACCGCGTAGTGCAAAGCAATAATGATGTGACTGTAGACTCGATTACGTGTGAGTTTAGTGTTTTGCGCAGTAGAACAAAATGAATGTATTTTGATGTATATCTATTTTCAATATATTTAATTATTTAATAGAATTGTGTGTGTGTGTGTGTGTGTGTATACACACAGGGTGTTTCAGGAGGAAAGGTCAATACTTCGGGAGGTGATAGTATCGGTCATTGTGAGAAAAAAGTTCATATGAATATGTGTCTAATTCTGAATGGTTACGGAGATAGAGCTTGTAGTGAATACTCTTATTTTAGTTTCAAGATAAATGTTAATTTTACCGTCTTGAATTTCGGAATAGTTATAAATTCATTTTAAATTAGTTACCCATCATAATTCAATTGTGAACCACATTAATACTAATTTTATGTATACTATATTATTTTATTGTATGTAAACATAATTAATTATATATCACAATTGTCAGTTAATTATTTATATTCAAATATTTATTTTAATCTAATACCATGTCCATTTTACAAATAAACAATAGAAAACCAAAGGTTATATTTTCCACCTTTGGTACTGTCGTAGTTTCGCCTAACGGACTCAATACGGCTAGTGAGATAATCACTGGTTGGCACTTAACTAGCGGCAGTGCTTATGGCTACATCATCCAGGTTAACCTATACCGGATAGATGCGCTACGGTCCCAAGCCGTAGCTTGCCTAGGCCGACGACGACGACGACGTAAACCAACAATTGATGACCCCGGAGCTGGATTACCCCTTTTACCCGAACGACTAGGACTAGACTGTAATGTCGTTCGTGCCCATCACCCCCTTCACCCGAGCGACTAGGACTAGACTGTAATGTCGTTCGTGCCCATCACCCCCTTCACCCGAGCAACTAGGACTAGACTGTAACGTCGTTCGTGCCCATCACCCCCTTCACCCGAGCGACTAGGACCAGACTGTAATGTCGCTCGTGCCCTCTGCCCCTCACCCCTGCCCGTACGCTCTGTGCCTGCGCTCGTCTCAACCTCCACTCCTTCGTTGGGAACTTGTCGTCTTGCTTGTACGTTAGCAAGCATAGGAGAAGATGCCTGACGACGCTGGTGCCATCTCCCACTTGAGCGTAAAGCTCCCCGTCTTCTGGCCGGGTGATCCATTTATTTGGTTCCACCAAGTGGAATCACAATTCAACTTGGGAAGGATCACCACTAGCAGGACGAAATACGATCATGTTTTGTCCTCTCTACCAGCGAGCATCATCTCTGAAGTCCGTGACGTCATCGTATCTCCTTCCACGAGTGAGGACCCGTACAACGATCTGAAGTCTGCCATCCTGCGCCGCACCACTGTCTCCGAGCGTGAGAAACTACATCAGTTAATCTCAAAAGAAGAACTTGGAGACCGTAAGCCCACTCAAATGCTGAGGGCTATGCAGTGCGCTCTAGGCGAACGCGCACAAACCTTCGATAAGGACATCTTTAGACAGTTGTTCTTGCAGAAACTTCCTCCATCAGCTCAGCGTGTCTTGGCCACTATGGATCCTGCTACTCCAGTTGATAAACTAGCAGAAACTGCCGACAAAGTAGTGGAGATTGACACAGCTCCGGTCAACAACGTGAACACACAATCGGAACTGGAGTTGAAAGTGAAAGAGTTAAGTCAACGACTCAACCACGTTTGTTCTCTGCTACAAAATCAACGGCAAAGAAGCCATTCTCGGTCAAGATTTACGAAGAGGCATCGTTCGAGTTCCGGGAAGATCTGCTTCTACCACGCCAAATTTGGAAAGAAGGCTAGGAAGTGCATCTCCCCTTGCAATTTTTCGTCGGAAAACCCCAGCAGCGAGTCCTAATGGCGTCTAGTACTCGCACTGCCAACCTGTTATTCATAAAGGACAGGAACTCTGGTATCAATTTCTTGGTCGATACCGGAGCGTCAGTCAGTGTATTCCCTCAAAAATCTGGTCATACGCACTCGGAATCTCCGCCTCTATACGCTGCTAACGGTTCACGCATACCCACGTACGTACTCAGTCGCGTGAACTAAACTTGGGCCTTCACCGATCCTTCAAGTGGATTTTCATCTGTGCTCAAGTGCGGCATCCCATAATCGGCGCTGACTTCCTCCAGCATTTCAAAACTCCTGGTGGATCTTGACAAGCGACGCTTATGCGACCAGGCCACACTGCTTTCTGTTCTTGCCAAACAGGTTGCCCTTCCGGACGCCTCGAACTCTGCACTTTCCCTCGTTCCCCCTAATTCCATGTACCAGTGCCTTTTCCAACGATATCCAGGAATTCTTCAACCGATGCAGATGGTGATACCATTAAGCACACCATTACCCATCACATTACAACAAAAGGTCCCCCTGTGTTTGCAAAACCCAGGACGTCTTGCCCCGGACAAACTGAAAGCTGCCAAATCGGAATTCCAGCTATGATGGATCTTGGGATAATAAGACCTTCTAAAAGCAGTTGGTCCTCTCCCCTACACTGGTCCAGAAGAAGTCAGGAGACTGGAGACCATGTGGGGATTACCGGTTTTTAAATTCGACAAACCATCCCGGACCGATATCCGGTACCAAATGTCCAAGACTTTACTTCTTCTCCACGGCAAATCTATCTTCAGTAAAATAGATCTCGTTAAGGCTTTCCACCACATTCCCGTAGAGCCTTCGGATATTCCCAAGACTGCAGTTTGTACACCATTTGGGTTATTCGAATTTTGAAGATGCCGTTCGGGCTACGGAATGCTGCGCAAACCTTTCAGAGGTTTATAGATGAGTCACCAGAGGCTTAGACTTTGTTATGCCTACATCGATGATTTGTTGTGGCCAGCTCAACGGAAGAGGAACATAAGGAACATCTTTCACTCCTCTTTCAACGCTTAGAACAATACGTGTGTTACTATAATGCATCTAAGTGTGTGTTTGCACAGCCAACCTTGGAATTTCTTGGTCACACGATTCGCAGCACGGAATTACCCCCCTTCAGGACAAGTGTGAAGTGATAAAAAATTACCCTATGCCAAATAATCAGCGTGAGTTACGTCGGTTTCTAGGTTTGGTAAATTATTACCACAAGTTCATTAAAAAACTGTGCCAGTGTTCTTGCTCCTCTACACGCTATGATCACACACAAACGCAAGGTAACGAAATTGTTATGGTGTAGCGATAGTTTACAGGCGTTCGACAATGCCAAAAATGCTATCAATAGTGCATTGTCTCTGTCATTTCCTATCAGTGATGCCCCCTAACTCTGACGGTCGATGCATCAGATGTTGCGATCGGTGGAGTGTTGGAACAAACCATTAACGGTCAACAAGCACCCATCGCGTTTACTCGAAAAAGCTGCAGCCAGCCCAAACGCGTTATAGTGCTTTCGGACGTGAACTTCTTGCTATTTACTTAAACGTGAAGCATTTTCAACATTTCCTTGAAGGCCGAGAGTTTGTGTTTTACCGACACAAACCTTTGGTCACTGTCTTCAATAAAAACAGCTGTAACCACTCTCCCAGAGTCATCAGGCAACTCGATTATATCTCGCAATTTACCACAGATATCCGCCACATCAAAGGTGTCTTGAACACTCCAGCGGATGCACTTTCAAGGATAGAGATTACTTCTGTTACCCTCAGCTCTACACTGTGGAATGCTATTGCACAGGATCAAGATAAGGATACGGAACTACAAGAAACTGCTCAGAGAAGACTCCACTCACTCACTTTCCCTCAAGAAAATGAGTATGCCAGGATTGTCTGTGCCCCTCTATTGCGACGTATCAACAGCTGCTATTCGCCCTTAGTCCCTCCATGTCACAGACAAGCAGTCTTCACGGATCTTCATAACCCCTCCCATCCTGGTATCCGTGCTTCGCAACACCTGGTTACCTCTCGCTTTGTTTGGCCCTCGATGCGGAAGGATGTCAAACATTGGACCAAAACGTGCCTTGCCTGCCAGCGTGCCAAAGTCCAAAGGCACACCAGGTCCCCCTTTGACGCATTTCCGCCCCCATCCCAGCGATTTGAGGTAATTCATGTAGACATTGTTGGCCCTCTTCCAGTGATTCAAGGCCAACGTTATCTGCTCACCTGTCTCGACCGCTTTTCCAGGTGGCCTGAAGCCATCCCACTTCCTGATATCCAAGCGAACACTGTTGCAAGAGCCTTTCTTCATGGATGGGTATCAAGATTTGGATTGCCGACAAAGTCATCACTGACCAAGGTCGCCAATTTGAGTCTTCGCTTGGAAGAAGTTTACCAGCTTGTTGGGTACAGTACATGCGCATACCTGTGCGTATCATCCGCAAGCTAACGGCCTCGTCGAACGCTTCCATCGCCAGCTGAAGTCATCCCTTATGTGTCACGAAGACTCCCATTGGATGGATAAGCGTTCCACTCGTGTTGCTTGGTATTCGCTCTGCATTTAAGAGTGATCTGAAGACTACAGCGGCTGAACTAGTCTATGGAACAACACTGCGGCTACCAGGTGGCTACTTCACTGCAGGGGATAAGTCATGTGATCCTACGGAATTCGCTCAAACACTTTCCTCTCACATGCAGTCCCTTCAGCCTGTTCCCCCTCGATTGACTAGCCAACAGAACATCTTTGTTTCCCCAGCCCTCCAGTCTTGCTGCACCCACGTTTCGTTCGTGTACCTGTCCCAAAACGGCCTCTCCAATGTCCATATGACGGACCCTATGAAGTTCTCCGACGTACGCGCAAATCATTCCTCATCCAGCGCGGTTCCAAGGTCGACAAGGTTTCTATCGATCGTCTTAAGCCTGCGTTTTTGGAATCAACCTTAAGTGAGGTACATGTAGCTACCAAAAAGGTCCCGGGGAAATCTGTGTCGTTCGGAACTCTCTGAACTTCCTCTCTGGTGGGGGAGTGTGTAGTGAATACTCTTATTTTAGTTTCAAGATAAATGTTAATTTTACCGTCTTGAATTTCGGAATAGTTATAAATTCATTTTAAATTAGTTACCCATCATAATTCAATTGTGAACCACATAATACTAATTTTATGTATACTATATTATTTTATTGTATGTAAACATAATTAATTATATATCACAATTGTCAGTTAATTATTTATATTCAAATATTTATTTTAATCTAATACCATGTCCATTTTACAAATAAACAATAGAAAACCAAAGGTTATATTTTCCACCTTTGGTACTGTCGTAGTTTCGCCTAACGGACTCAATACGGCTAGTGAGATAATCACTGGTTGGCACTTAACTAGCGGCAGTGCTTATGGCTACATCATCCAGGTTAACCTATACCGGATAGATGCGCTACGGTCCCAAGCCGTAGCTTGCCTAGGCCGACGACGACGACGACGTAAACCAACAAGCTGTTTGAATCTACAAATACAAAAGCATTGTTAATGGTAATCAAGAAAGAGAAACCAATTAATGTTTCTAACATTTAATGTTTAAACATTGGCATTTGAATGGTATCAGATACAGAAATGACAAATTTGCTACAGTTTACAATACGTTTCCGAAAATCCCACCATCAACCTCAATGCACTTTGCAACTCGTGTGCGAAGATCGCGTGTTGTTCGTCTGAGTGATCTTGACGTTCCTTTATGAGAGCAGCAGCATCCAAAATGTGCGCGAGCAATCGTCTCGTGTATCACCTTTCTTTTGTAAACTTGAATTTCCATCCACCCCCACAAACAATAATCTAACGGAGAGAGGTCTGGAGACCTTGGTGGCCATTGAATGGGACCACCGCGGGGGGAGGAAGAGCTGCGCGTGCATCAGATTCAAACAGCTCTATCTCCGTAACCATTTAGACTTAGACACATGTTCATATGAACTTTTTTCTCACAATGACCGATACTATCACCTCCCAAAGTATTGACCTTTCCTCCTGAAACACCCTGTGTGTATATATATACAGGGTGGCGCAAAAGTCGCGTATCATAGGAATTTTCAGGGTTGATTATTATATATTTTTTTTCGTTTTCGTAGGGGATGGCTGCGAAATTAACAACAGCCGAGGGGGCGAGCTTGGTTTTAATGCATGGAATACCAGCCTACCAGGTACTACAAATCGATGAATTGGTACAGAATTCAAGTTCTATTGTTAATTTCGCAGCCATCCCCTATTAAAAGAAAATAATAATATCAGGACATCCCATAAATAATATCGTTTTTAGATCGGAATTTGAAGGACAAAAAAAAACTCAACTGAAACTTTTTAATCTAGTATATATTTTCCATCGGAATCAATGACACTCTGCCAACGTCCTACAAGCTTTTCAATGCCATGTTTATAAAATTCAGGCGGTTTTGAGGCAAAAAACGTACAAAGACTGGTGTGCAGGTCATCTAAAGAAGTACTGTATACTGTTTCTCATCAAGATAGTTTTGCAGACTCCTGAAGAAATGATAATCTGAAGGCGCAAGGTCTGGAGAATATGGAGGATGTGGAAGTTTTTCCCACCCAAGCTCCTCCAATTTTTGCAGAAGTGATCCGAGCGGTATGAGGACGTGCGTTGTCGTGGTGGAACACGATTCCTTTCCGATTAACCAAAGGTGGTCTCTTTTCTTTTAGTGCAGTGTTCAATCGATCCAGTTGTTGACAGTAGACTTGAGCGGTGATTGTTTGGTTGTGTGGTAAGGTTTCAAAGTGTATTACACCATCTTCATCCCACCAAACACTAAGCAACACCTTCCGAGGGTGAAGATTTGGTTTTGGCTGTGGTGTCGCTGGTTCTCCGGCACAAACCCACTGTCGACGGCGCTTAACATTCTGGTACAGTATCCACTTTTCATCACCAGTCACTAAAAGGTGCAAAAACGGATCTTAGAGTTCAGATTGTCGACCGACAATTCATGTGGCACCCATTTTCCTAACTTAGGCACTTTCCCGAGTTGTTGCAAATGTCGATGGATGGTGGACGGGGATGAATTGAGTTTCTGGGCCAATTCTTCGCCAGTTGTTGAACAGTCTTCTTCAAGTGCGGCTAACAGCAGGTCATCATCAAACTCGGCAGGGCGTCCAGAGCGTGCTGCATCTGTCAAACAGCAGTCACCATTGCTAAACTTTTGAAACCATCTTTGACATTTCCTCACATGCAGAATATCGTTGCCATAAACGTCCTGAATGTTTCGCGTTGCTTCAGTAGCACTATTCCCTTTTTGAACTCGTAAAGAATTATATGCCTGATATGCTCTTCTGATACCGCCATGTTTATGAGGGGTTCACATAAAACAAAACACACGTCTTCACTGGTCAAGGTCTGTAAAGTATGTAGTGAAACACGATAAATCTCCTCTTAGATATAACCTTCGGAAAATTTATGCTTAACCGAGTAGGACTAGTTTAAACTTAATCTATCGTAAAAAACGACATTACTTATGGGATGACCTGATATATATATATATATATATATATATATATATATATATATATATATATATATATATATATATATACAGGGTGTAACGAAAGTCCGTTCTCATAGGAAAATAAGATATAAAAGCTGTAATCAGCCAACTGATATTAGGTTTAAAATGAAAGGTGAAGTAATTGAGGAAGTACAAGAGTTTAAGTATCTGGGTCAAACTATCACCCGCTCCTTGAGTGATGACTCAGATATAAGAAAACAATCTCGAAGCCTTTGTGCTAAAGCGAATATGACTATAAGGAACTTTCGATTCTGTACAAGTGAAGCTAAAGACACTCTTTCGTACTTTCTGCAGTAATATATACGGACAGCAACTCTGGGTGAATTATAAAAAAGGTTCTGGCAGAACCCTAAACTTGCTGTACAACAGATCTTTTAGACCAGGGGCCTTCAACCTTATTTAGCTTACCGCCCACTTTTTTGTTTTTTGAGAATTAAAAAAACTTATCGCCCACCTTAGGGCAAAAAAAATAAATCATCATAATTAATAAAAGAAAAAAGAAAATAAATGTTTAATTACCTTTAATGAGAGCCTTGGGGTTGATGCTTGCTAATTAAAACTTTAAGTTGGGTTTTATTTTAGTAAGAAACAAACGAAGATCTCCTGTCTCTGCTATATTCAAACGATTTCTTTCTTTGGTAAGAAGTGGTTCACTACACTGAATCCTGATTCAACCAGATATGAGGTAGGGAAAGCTACTATTAGAGTGGAAATCTTATTCCATAAATGTGGATACAGCTTGGGTATTTTTTTGTTCTGCCAAAGTTGTAGGTATCCACATTCTTTGAAATTTGCTTTGCACTCAGCGTCATATTTTAATTGCAATAATTCCTCTTGACAGGTAACCTCAACATCACATACGTTTATAATAAAAGGAGTCTCCATCCACGCATCGACTTTAAGGTTGATAATGTCTTGAATGCGATTTTCCGTGTCAATTTTTAGTGCATCAAGATGACTACTATATTTTTCCAAGTCACTAGCTGTGAGATCATCTTTGATTGATAACAATCAATTCAATTTTCTTTTATTGTAGAATAGATGTAGATTGTAGAAGAAAACGATTGTGTTTGTGTGCGCGTACGTGTGGGTGATCTTAGTGCTAACTATATTTTTCGTCGATTTAGATCGGGTCTTTTGAAGTCTAAATTTTCATATTTACCACACCCTTAAGTGAATCTAATTACAGTTTTCGTGAAAATTTTCTACCGCCCACCTAAAATCACAATTCGCCCACTAGTGGGCGCTACCGCCCAGGTTGAAGGCCCCTGTTTTAGACTAACATAAATTACCCCCGAGATGATCAGCTTCGCAAATGTTTGCTGCCCGCAGTGTTCCGAGCTTCCCGGAGGTAACAAGACGTGCTCAATACAGTCTAATGCAAAGAATTAAAAAATCAACCAACCCGATTATCCAAGTTATCCATGAGTCCTGCCGTTTATCCTCTAAGCCAGGGGTGCTCAGACTTCGGAGACCTTAGGGCAAAATTTGCTAACTATTATCTTTGGCGGGCACAAACACCAAAATTTTCCCCTAATTTATGAACTAAAAATAAATACAAGTGATAGAAGATAATACTCACATTTAATTGCTAGTTGATGGCTTACACTGCTTTAATTCAGCAAGGGCTTTGAAATTTGGCGTGTAATTGGTAACTGTTAGTCTTAAACAGTCATCAAGGTGCTCATCTGTCAAAACAGTCCGGTACTTTGATTTAAGCATCTTCATCTTGGAAAATGCTGATTCACAAAGGTATGTGGAGGCAAAAATTGAGGTCAAGTACATAGCACATTTTCTCAGCAGAGGATATTTTTCTTCAGCAAATAAGCTCCAAAATTGGTACTGAAGGCCCTTGTTTTAATTTCCAGATCATTTTGAAGGAATAAAACTTCTCGTTCTAGGTTAGCTATATCCAATTTAAATAATGCTGATATTTTTGTTGCGATTTCCTCAATATCAACTTTTTCTTCAAATGGAAACCACATAAATTCCACAATAGGTTTTAATTTTTCAAAGTCTATGAAACGTTGCTCAAATTGTTGAATGAGATTCCCTATCTCTTTTGCATAACGGTCTTTGTTAAAATTCTCAAAATTATTTTCTTGGTTAAGTAGCTCTGTCAACATATTAGGGAAGTGTTTCAGTTCCGAACGTTGCAGTTGTGACAAATAGAGTTTTAGAGAATGCTGGAAAGCATTTATAGCACTAATCATTTGAGCAATGTTTTTATCTTTGCCTTGGAGTTCAACATTGAGGTCTCTCAATTTAGCAGTAATATCAGTTAAGAAAGCTAAATCAAGTAACCAAACTTTATTTTCCAACTGATTATAATTATCACCTCTTACAGCCAGAAACTCTTTGATTTCAGTCAGTAAATCCCTAAATCGTTGTAAAAATAAGCCCCTGCTGAGCCATCTTACATTAGTGTGCAATAAAAGATCTGTATGTTCAGAATTGCTTTCTTCTAATTGATTCTTAAAGAGACGTCTTTGTAAACTTTTAGCACGGATAGAATTTACAATTTTATATGCAATATCCATAACGTCTTCCATGTTCAAGCTTTACTACAGAGTGCCTCTTGGTGAATTATGCAATGAAAATTAAGGAAGTTTGGAAAATCTCTGTCATTCTTACAAAGACTAACGAACCCTAAATTGCAACCAATCATTGACGGAGCTCCATCCGTGGTAATGGCTACAAGTTTTTCAATGGGGATTTTATTCTCAATAGTAAACTCTTTAAATACTTTGAAGATGTCTGTCCCGAGTCTTCCCCTTCAATGGTATGATATTGAGCAACTCCTCCTTAGCAGTCATGTTTTTAAATACCATTCTTATGAAAATACATAATTGCGCAGTATCAGTAGCATCTGTTGATTCATCGAATTGAAGCGAAAAGGAAATACACTCATCTATGTCTCTCTTTAACTGCATTTTTAAATCTTTACCCATCTCTTCTGTTCGTCGTGTAACAGTGGGTCTGGAAAGTTGCATGTCTTTAATAGCGGAGATTATTTCAGATTTGTTTTTAAACTGATCAAACAACGAGTCTGCTGCATCCAAAAATGCTTCTTTTACAAATGCACCATCATCAAAAGGTTTCATGTGCTTCGTTAAACTGTGACACACTCGGAAAGATGCAATGGTAGCTGCCTTTGATTTCTCAATTTTCTTTGTAAAAAACAATTGTTGGCTGGTAAGTTGGGATTTCAATTCTCTTATTTTTGCCCTGCGTAGTTCACTATTAACTGGGTATCTTGTTTTATAATGATTATGATTAGCTTTAAAATGCCTTTCAACATTATATTTTTTGGCAACAGCTAGAGTAGATTGGCATATTAAGCATATACATTTAGAATTTATGTTTGAGAAAAAGTAAATATCTTCCCATTCACTTTGAAAATTATACGTCCTTATAGTCTTATCACTGGTTCGTGTCGCCATTATGAAGCCCTGTCAATAAAAATAAAATTAAATAATGTAATTTTTAAAAAAAATATTTGCGATCTAGCCACTAATATCAGAGGCTGAACTTTTACCACTTGAAACTTCAAAATCGGACACGCTGCCGGTCGAAATAATGCTAAACTTTTAATACTAAATGTGAAACGTCAAATTACGTAAAAAACGACTTAAAAATAGACAAATTTCAAATTCGCATCCACACACAAGATGACACGAACGGGTGAACGGTCGACATGATGCTAAACTTTTAATACTAAATGTGAAAACGTCAAATTACGTAATAAACGACTAAAAAATAGACACATTTCATGTTCGCATCCACACACAAGGTCACGCGACAGGTCAAACGCGGAACTAAATATCGATCCGCCCACTCATCTTTATAAAATCAATAAAAATTCGAAAAGACACAGAAAGCCTAGCGAGTCGTTTCTAAAATGCCTTCTGATTGGTTGTATTTTCACGAAACACCCAATCAGCCAACTCGATTCATTATATCCGTTGAAATAGAATCGTCGCTTTAAGCGACACAGAAATTGGCGGAGCAAAGCAATGGTTTCAGACATGTTTTAAACATGTATGTGAGCGCTCTGCTCGCATGTAAAAATTCATTTCTAGTAATTTTTATATTGCCAGTTAAGATTTCATTTAGGCCGGCTATTCCAAAATAAACCAGCGGGCACATTCAAATCCATGGCGGGCACACGTGTGCCCGCGGGCACGGGTGTGAGCACCCCTGCCTGAGTCTAAGCTATAGAATTCTTGGTACGAAAACGGCTGTCTGTAGCTCCACTTAACTTCGACATTACTGTATTATTTCTAATCACCTGTATATATTTCTATCCTTAGTATGTGAACTGTCATTGTATTAATAATATTTGTCATATGGACTACAGTCTACCAATAAACCTTTTCATTTTCATAACAGAAGTGATCGTAGAGAGTTTATATGCATTACACGTGACACTTGACCCCACTTGACTTCCTGTGGGACCACTTAAAGTCCGTTGTTTATAAGTCAAAACCTCGAACAATCCAGCAATTAAAAGAAAAAATTACAGATCAGTGTAACAGAATTAGTGCGGAAACACTTCAAAACGTAACCGACAGCTTACAAAGACTAGTAGAAATGTATCAATGTATACATGGAATTCAATTTGAGCATGTACTGGATTAATTGGTAAATTGATTGTATTATTTGTAATGGATAGTTAAAACTATTTTCTCCTTCAATTCTGTTATCTCATTTCCCTCTGAAAAGAACTTTTGTTACATATATAATATATATATATATATATATATATATATATATATATATATATATATATATCAATGTTCAAGACAAATGTCAAGAGCTTAAGTGTAACTTGAAAGAAAAGTTTCACCGTTTTTACACAAAGCACCGCTCCGCCCATATACCCATTCAGAGTATATTAGCAGCTCGCAGCATCATTAGCAAGTACATAGAGGGGTCAACGTACGTACGAGGCTGGAAGCAACACTGCTCAGTGTTAACATACCCACATGAACGATCTGATTCATATTCCTTTTTCGTGTGTGTATATATATATATATATATATATATATATATTATCCAAACGTTATCGCGAACAGGTTTCTTCTCACTCGAAAATAAAGTTAACTATTGTAAATCCTCGAATGAACTGCCATATGTGAATTTAAGGCTCTTTGCAATGACAAAGAGATCTAGAATTGTTATGGGTAAGATAGCTTTTGAGAGACAGAAAAGACTACTTACAGGTTAACTCAACTTGAAGCTAAAGAAAAGGTTAGTAAAACGCTTGATATGGAGTGTGGTACTGTATGGAGCAGAAACGGACACTGAAAACAACTGAAAAGAAACTCCTGGAAAGTTTTGAAATGTGGATTTGGAGATGAATGCTAAAGATAAGCTGGAGGGAATACCAAAGTAATGAGGAAGTACTGCAACAGGTGAGGGAGGAAAGAAGAATCATTAAGGTGATAAGAGAAAGACAGAAGAAATAGATCAGACATGTGTTGAGAGGAGAAGGATTGTTGAAGGAGGTGATAGAGGGTAGATATGAAGGTAGAAGGCCGAAGGGAAGGAAAAGGAAAGCAATGGTGGATGATTTGAAGGCAGGCAGGAGCTACCATGAGATGAAAAGGATAGCTCAGGATAGAACACTTTGGCGGGACACGGACCTGCCTGATAGGCAGAACACGATGGATGGATGGATGGATGGTATGCAATAACAAAACAGTGCGGAGTTTACCCAAAATCCTGGCGGATACTATTGTGCAAAGTGCAACAGCGTAAAGAACTCACGTGGTGCTTGAATTGTCATTTTTTCCGCCTTTCCCTTTGTCACAGAAGTTTGAGAGCCCATTCCAAATGGATTCGTTGTTAAGTTCAGCAAAAGTTAAATTGGAAATGTTGCTCAGTTTGATCTTCAGAGACCTAAAAAAAAAAATGCTCGTGAAATAAATTCACATACCAAATTAACAATAAATTTCATAATTTAAGTTGAAATTACAGTTGCAATGTTGTAGACATTTAAGGTTTTTTATTACTCTACGTGTTCACAAGAATATCCTACTGAAGTTTATAGCATAAAAAAGGAAGAAAGGAAGAGTTTTGACAGAAAGAGGAAGATTTAAGAGGAAAGATCAGCTGTGACGAAGAATAATCAAAATCTACCTGTACTTAATCTATTAAAGCCATTCAATTTTTTTCATACTGTACACCTCAGTGAGTTAACTGGTAAGCTAGTAAAAGGAAATGTGAAAATTCAGAGAAAATATGGACACTGATGAATTTTAATGTTATATATATATATATATATATATATATATATATATATATATATATATATACAGGGTGGGCCGTAAGTTTCCATACATAGGAAAATTTAAATTATGGTCTTCACGTGCGTCGGTATTTGGATCAGCAGTTTCCGGATGCTTGGATTGGTCGGCGTGGTCCTGTGGAGTGGCCTCCCAGATCCCCAGATCTCACCCCCCTTGATTTCTATCTTTGGGGGCACTTGAAGGCCATGATGTATCAGGAAAAGATACGAGACATAAATCATCTAAAGGAACGTATCACCAACGCCATTACAAGCATAACGTCAACTGTGCTAATGCGTGTTCATCAACAGTGGGGAACACGTATTGAAATGTGTTTTCAAAACAATGGCAACCATGTAGAGCATATTATATAAATAAAAATGGTTGTCCATAAAAAAAATATTTTTCCTATGTATGGAAACTTACGGCCCACCCTGTATATATATATATATATATATATATATATATATATATATATATATATATATATATACAGGGTGTACATAAAGTCAGGATCTATTTTTGTGAAGCACTTGGAAATTATATGGAATTCAATCATAAAATGATAAAGTGGTAACATTTATTAAATAACTAATACAGTTCCCGTCGCTTCGCTGACGGTTAGACAGGCTAAACTACAGAAAAAGAACCCAGCCGTGAAAATTTTGAGCTTCACATTGTGTCAACATTTCTGAATCTGGTATCTCCCAAAACCTCCTCACCCCCATTCATACAACTTGGGGGCTAACCCCCTCGCCAATTACCCCCACCCCTACCCATTACCCCACCCCTACCCATTACCCCACCCATCCCCCATTACCCCCACCCTTCCCCCATTGCTAAACTACAGAAAAGAACACAGTCATGAAAATCTTGAGCTTCACATTGCCGCCCGTAATACAATTTCTGAATTTTTTTCTCACAATTTCTGAAAGTGTGACGGACGGACAGACAGACGGACAGACGGACGGACAGCTCTCTTATTATATTATATAGATTAAGAGTAGGATTCGACGTGACGCCCATCAGTATCCCTGCACAGCTCAAATCGTTCCGCAGCATTTCTAAACACATTCTGGAGCATTTGCGGGGTTATGTTATCTGCAGCAATTCGTATACGTAAGTTTTCAAGACTCGTAATCTTCGTCTGATAGACGTGCGATTTGATAAAGCCCCATGCAAAGAAATCTAAAGGGGTTAAATCTGGTGATCTCGCTGGCCAAGGTCTTAAGTTGCTTCCGCGTCCGATCCAGCGATTTGGAAAACGTCCATTTAGATAATCCTGAACAATTTTGGCATAGTGACAAGGAGCACCATCATGTTGATAGACGACGGGGATAGGATTGTTAGTACCGTCGTCTATCAACATGATGGTGCTCCTTGTCACTATGCCAAAATTGTTCAGGATTATCTAAATGGACGTTTTCCAAATCGCTGGATCGGACGCGGAAGCAACAGACCTTGGCCAGCGAGATGACCAGATTTAACCCCTTTAGATTTCTTTGCATGGGGCTTTATCGAGTCGGACGTCTATCAGACGAAGATTACGAGTCTTGAAAACTTACGTACACGTATACGAACTGCTGCAGATAACATAACCCCGCAAATGCTCCAGAATGTGTTTAGAAATGCTGCGGAACGATTTGAGCTGTGCACGGATACTGATGGGCGTCACGTCGAATCCTACTCTTAATTATTTAATAAATGTTACCACTTTATCATTTTATGATTGAATTCCATATAATTTCCAAGTGCTTCACAAAAATAGATCCTGACTTTATGTACACCCTGTGTGTGTATATATATATATATATATATATGTGCTCAGTCCTTTTTAAGGACCGTGAGCGGGAAAGTCGGTCCTTTTCTCAGTGAGGACCGAAATGAGGAGCGACGGTCCATTTTTAAGCAATTCCGGACAGTCTTTTTTAGTGATTTTAGTGTGTTTAGTGATTATTGGAAGTTCTAAAGAAGATGGAAACTCAAGCATTTAACTTAATAACTTTTTTTCATCATTTATGTATTGTATTAATTATAATTTACGTTAATAAAATTAAAGATTTCCGGTGTCTTTAATTTCATTTTAATCAAATTTTTCACTTACTGTATATTATATATAATTACCGAGGACCGAGTCGTTCCTAGGTCCTATCTTCAGAAAGGACCGGGACCGTCGGTCCAGTTTGAGGCAAGGACCGGGACCGTCGGTCCTTTTTGAGGCCCGGGTGCCCACCTTTGTGTATACACACACAACACACACACACAGGATATTTGAGTTGGTCATTAAAATTCATCATCTTCCGTTTTCTTTGAATTTTTCCATTTTCTTTTACTAGCTTATCTGTTTAACTCGCTTGGATGTATGAAAAATTGTATTTGAAAATCTCGAGCGTTAAAAGACTTGATATTAGGTAGATTTTGGAATAATTTCACATGTAAGAAAGGAGCACCCTTGAAAGCTCGCACGAAGAAGAGAAGTGTTCAGAAAATTTAAGATGAATACAGATAGGTTAACTGAATAAATGAACTAAAACATTCGTTCATTTTGACCATTTCGTGCACAGATTCACTAAAAAAAAAAAAAAGCTTCCACAAAAAATTTACTACAAATAATATTTAAGAACCCTTACTTTTCATCAATAGTTATGCGTTCCATCAGATCTAAGTGCTTGAATTCACTCTTGCAAAAAAATAAACTTTTGATCTGTTGAGAAGGAAAGGAAAAAAATCCACATGAAATAAACAAAATTTAAAAAATCAAAATAGTTCACACGTTCGCCTCTCCCTTTAATAAATAATATTCCACTGGGGCACATAAGTGTAAACTTTGAAAACGCACGAGAACATAATGAAGTGTCGTTTAACATCCATCGTAATAAATGTAGCTAATGTAATCCATTGTTTACCTCAACAAAATAAACAAAATAAACAAGAGTCAAAAACTTCAAAATTTACTATACAAACTTTAAGAATGCCAGAAACCTAAGAGCATTTATAACAGAGACATTTAAACCAAGAAGCCTAAGAACTTATAGCCAGTTTTTAAAATCTCAGGAACAAAAAAGATCAATTGAAGCACCTTGCAAGCCACTTTAGATTTCGTAATTGGTGACTTCGTAAGTTTTTCGTATTTGAGAATAACGTCCAGCGAATCTGAAGTAAAAATTGATACATCAGAAATGTTTATTTTTGTTTAAGACTTAAATAATCAAATAATCGTATTACGTATGTAAAACTGCATTTTATATACGTACCAAGCACACATTCTCCGGTACTTGACAGTTTGTATCCGAGTCTGCATGAGCATTTCCGGTCGCCGTTAGGAAGACGGTGACAAAAATGACAAATATTGTTTCCGGGACAGTCTGAGAGAAATTAGAAGTCGTGAAAAGGAAGTCGTGAAAAGGAAGTCGTGAAAAGGAAGTCGTGAAAAGGAAGTCGTGAAAAGGAAGTCGTGAAAAGGAAGTCGTGAAAAGGAAGTCGTGAAAAGGAAGTCGTGAAAAGGAAGTCGTGAAAAGGAAGTCGTGAAAAGGAAGTCGTGAAAAGGAAGTCGTGAAAAGGAAGTCGTGAAAAGGAAGTCGTGAAAAGGAAGTCGTGAAATATGCTTAGGCCTGTAGTTGTACTTAAGAAAATTTTATTTTTAATTTATTGTTCCTTTTCGTGTTGTAAAAAAAAAAAACGTCGTGATAAATTAATGAATATACATACACAGGTTGGTAATATGAGTGTAATAAAGGATTGGTGTTTACGTGACTATTTTAATTCAGCCAGAACATTCAATTTTATACACTGATTATGGACACTAAAAAGAAATAATCATAATTTTATCAATTTACATGGTAATTTTATTTTACACTATATTTCATTAATACTAACTTCACTACAAATATAGAGTATTAATTAGACTGGTAAAAATTTTAATTACATGGTCCAGTAATAAATAAATACTTTTTTTTTTATCAGCATCATAACTAGGTTCAAAGTCAAAGAAATTGCAATCAAATATTTTCTTCCACGGTGTATTTTATTAAGATCCACATAATACTATATTAACACTATATTAAAAATCTGGACAGATCAGAGTGGTGAAAGTATGAAAAAATTATCATTATTATTATTATGTTCAGAACTGTGCTTCTTACCACCCAACAATTCATGGAAACGGTGCAAAAGGCATTCATGTGAGCAGTGTATTGTAATAAAATATTGGAAATTAAACAATATACCACCTAAAATATATAAAGTACTGAAAATTATAACATAATAAGGCAAGTAAGTGACTCTGTATGGAGGTGACTGACGTATAAAGATGCAAAATGGCGACACAAACAGAATATAGATTATGTGCGCAAAAATGTACGCATAATGCAGTATTTCGAGTGTTATGCTAGTTTTTATTGTCAGCGTCCTGCAGCTTCAAGTCTAGCGCCCCCATCATTATCATCATAACAGCAACAACGGTTTGCGCGTGTTTAACCGCTGCACTCTCCAGTCTCCACAAGCTGATAAACAGTCCAGGCCGTGCTTTCTGCGTGTGCACCTTGCAGAGCTACAGTCCGTTTTACAGTTGCACCTTATTATTTCTAAGAGGTTGTTGGGTACTGGTGGAACATCAGTTGATACTGAGAAAACTTGTCCGATTGCCATTTTCCAACCTCACTCCACAGGCTGCAGGAATGTGCTTGGTAAAAGATTCGCAAAGAATGGTACTTAGCAGCTGCAGATGTTGGTGACAATGACTTCACTTGGACTGATGTTGCAGTCTTCACAACTTTCCCACAGTAAGTGAGAAAAGTTTATAGCCTAATAGAGGCTGACATTAGTGGTTGCAACGGAAAATATTGATACAGAAGATCTATTCAAATATAAACTTTGTAGATACCCGGCAACTTGTCTCAAAGACATCAATAATCCCAAAAGTAGATAGAAAGTCAGTGCTGGCTGATGTGCTGTAGAATGAAGTGTATGATGATCAAACTTCATAATCACCTTTGGATCCAATTTACGGTCTTGATGGCAGAGTCTTACTCCATCACATCTCTTACCCCGTGGTTCAACCTTCCAAGAAATCTGTAATAGCTATGTGCAGTATGTGATAAGCAAGTATAGCAAGTGCATCATCGTGTTTGATGGGTACACAAATGGAGCATCACTGAAGGATGTCATGCATACGAGAAAATGTGCGAAAGCAAGCACTAATGTAACTGTGTGTGTGTGTGGTGTGTGTGTGTGTGTGTGTGTGTGTGTGTGTTGTGTGTGTGTGTGTCCGTCCTTACAAACATTACATTATAAAAGAAACAATGAAGGACTATTCCTTACCATCAGTTTTAGTAAAGGCAGTGTAGTGATTGCAGTAAGGACCTCCGTAGTCCTCATCACAGATGCACGCAGAGAAATTTTCCATATAACTTGACACGGACCTGACATTAAAAAGAAAATCCATTACAAATCATTCTGCATGTCTATTCACAGAAACTAATACACACACACACACACACACACACAGGGTGTTCTAAAATTACCTAGTAAACGTTTATATGAACGCAATATCTTAACCAAAAATATGCGATATTTAACAATTTTATTTCAGATATAGCAACAATAATTGTTTATTTTTGATGTTTAAAAGTGTCTTTCTTCAACTTGAATACGTCGTTCAGAACGTCCGACTGATCGACAGACAAAAGTTTACTAGGTAATTTTAGAACAACCCTGTATATATAGGGTGTGTCAATAAAATGTTAACACTTTTCTATCAACATTCATAGACATATCAGGTAGTAACATTTTATTGACCTACCATATATATATATATATGCAAAAGTCGCGCATCATAGCAATTTTCAGTGTTCATTATATATTTTTTTCTTTTAGGTAGAGGATGGCTGCGAAATTAACAATAAACGACAGGGTGGAGTTTGGGTTTAATGTATGAAATACACACGAAGGTCAAGCTGGTGGCCCCGCCTCTGGGTCTGGCTTGGTGGAGGAGCGAGTTGCTTTCTTGCGCTCTCCACCATGCATAGCCAGGTACACCCGGCTCATCTGGTACTGTCCTGAGCCAGGCATCTAGTCTTCTCTTGAAGACTTCAACTTTGCTTTGACCCCTGTAACGTTTTTGAGGTCCTTTGGAAGCTGGTTAAAAAGTCTTGGCCCCCTGACAACCAAGCTATTTTCCTTCAGTGTTGAGGAGGTCCCTTGTTGGGCCTTTAATTTGGGAACACTACACATCCAGCCTTTCCTATTTTCTCGTGTTGTTTGAATGGTAATTGGCTTTAGTTTCAGGTTTATTTTGGAGGTTTGGTGTGTGTGTGTGTGTGTGTGTGTGTGTGTGTGTATTACAGTCTGCCTAAAATCAGGCAATTTGTAAATTGACTGAAATTTTAGGCAATGTGTCAAATTGTGATATACACAAAACCTAACCTAACCCAACGTAACCTTTCTGATAACGATGCATATGCATACCCATTGGTATTTCCCAATATTGCCTAAAAATTCATTACGTTACGTTTTGTGTGTACTACAATTTGACACATTGCCTAAAATTTCAGTCAAATTACAAATTGCCTGATTTTAGACATTGACTAACACATATACTGTATATAAATTCCGCTAACACTTGTTATTATTTCATGCCAAAAGTGTTGTGACTTTCGGACACACACACACATGTAAGCATCTTTGCATGACGAGGTACCGACTTTTTTAAACTAATAAACTAATACAGTATTTCTAAAGAACTTAACTAAACCTAATTTAACCTTAACTAACCTCAGTGTCATGGAACCGAGAAGGGCGTCATAAGTGCTTCAGGCTCAAATGAAGGCTTGAAGGACGCTTTCTTTTGAGGAGTGAGGCACTCACTAATTTAGCCTAGCCTAGCCTAACAAAATTTTAACTAATCAAGACCTAATCAAGACCTAATCTTTTTCCCAACAGTGTTCCTAGATTTTTTTTATATAATTTGTTTAATTCTCAGGAGTACCAAAAGTGTTACCTCATAAAAAATTACCCGACTACACATGAGAATTATCACGCACTCGACCTCACTTATGCTCAGTTGCCTACGTACACGCGCATACACACACGCAGACTGTATTTTGTTAATATTTGAGAACTATATCAGGCGTTCGTATGACGTGGATTATGATTTTGAATTTAAGTAATTTTAATAACCTGCATGTTCCGTGATTGTTGCAGACGGATCTGTCATCGAACTGAGTGCAGGAAGGTCCCCATTGACACTTGGATCCGGAAGTGTTAAATAAGCAATAACAGCTGAACTCAAACCAGCTGTAAATTAGAAAGTAATCACGCTTAAAGAATGATAAAAAATACACTATCCTCGCCAATGTTTTTAGGCCTATTCCATTTTTTTTAGTATTAGGCAGTAACAATAATGTACAAACCAGAATGGATATTTACTGAAACTCCTTTAAATATTCACATCTTAAAAAAAAGTTAGTTTGTTTACAAAACTTTTTAATTTGTGTGTACTGCATTATAGGCCTATGGAGGCAATGCAGTCAAGGATTTTATGGAAAATATTTCACAATTTCCAGTTATTAGGTTCAGGATTCAGTAGTTCGCGCCTCTGGATAATCTTTCGATATTTTAAGTACGGAATTCTGAACCTTTGATTTTTCTTTTCATTCGTGTAACTTAAAGCAGAAATTGTATTTTCAGACGCATTTCTTGAGATTTGGTTTCAGTCACATTCACTGGATTTGTTTCACACATACTACTAATCATGTTGCTGGTATTAATTTTTTATACTCTTTGATATCTTCAAAATCATTCGTGGTTATTATTTAGCTTCAACATTCAATTTAACTTAACTTCCGTCCTTCCCTCCACAATTTATGGATAATGCCCTTAAATTACTTTTGACCTCGAAGTACTGGGTGATCCAGATAAATGGGACCCATAAAAAAAAGCCAAATATTCTTAATATTTAATTCCTTTCATAAAAACTATATATCATTCGAAAGAGTAGAGTTACAAGTTTATTATGAAATATTTATTTTTTAAAAATGACTCCTTTCAAATATGCTCCATTAGTTGCCAAGCATTCCAGTGTTCTCGCTTGTAAGTTCTGCATCACTTTTGCAAGAGTGTGCGGTGGTATGGCCTGTATCTCATTTGTGATGGCGGCCTTCAATTCTTGCAAGGTCGTTGGGTTATTTCTGTAGACCCTACTCTTTAAATATCCCCAGAGATAATAACCTAAGGGAGAAAAATCCGGAGACCTTGCGGGCCATTCAACGTCTCCAAATCTTGAGATTAACTCGCCTGGAAACGTTTGACGCAAAACTGCCATGCAGTTCCTCGTGGTATGGCAGGTAGCTCCGTCTTGTTGGAACCAGTGGTTTTCTAGACAAAGATCTCTTAATTTAGGAATAAGGAAATCGGTCAACATTTTTTCGTAGCGATCACCATTTACAGTGACCGTGTTTCCGGTGGAATCCTCGAAAAAGTACGGCCCTATGATCTGAGATGCAGTAAGACCACACCAAACAGTTACACGCTGACTATGCAACGGACTTCGGTAATATTCAATGGATTTTCTGTTGCCCAGAAACGACAATTTTGTTGTTTACAGTTCCATTCAAGTGAAAATGGGCTTCGTCTGACATAATCAAAGTTGCTAGAAATTGGTGGTGTCATTTACCTTCTGTTAGATCCATTGACAGAATTGTCGTCTTCGTGCGAAATCTCCATCGTTTAGTTGTTGCACTGTTTGAATTTTATATGGAAGAGCATTAAATTTTGTTTGAATATACGGTGTGTTGTTCCATATCCAACTCCTAACAGCTGAGAAGCACGTCTGATGCTTATGTTAGGATTATCCTGTACAATTTCATGAGTTCTGTTAATGATCTCGTCTATCCTTGCTGTGCGCACTCTTCCAGTTGGTTTTCTTTTTCCAATGCTGCCAGTTATGAAAAAATTTCTGACACACCGACGGATTACTTTCTTAGAAGGTGATTTTGACATCTGAAAATTTGTCTTGAAAGATCTTTGAGCTGAAACTACACTTCTTCCATGCTCATAATATTGCTCAGTTATGAAACGCAGCTGTTCCACAGTCCATGCAGTCATCTTGAAGGGTTAGTTTTAACTAACACTTTTATTTTGTTTTGTATCTTATCTTGTCTTGTCTGTACAGGGTGTCCCAGAATTAACTATCTATTTCAATGAAATCGGACAAATTTAATAAAAAACCGACATATTTTGTGTTTATTACTAAATTATGACACAAAAACAAATAGATTTATAAATCATAAGTCAAAACTTTATTTACTTGAATGTGATAAGCCTTTTTCATCAGTGTCGAACGCAAGATTCTATGAACTGTTGTCTTGGATATGTTGAGTCTTCGACCGGCCTCCCTAACCGAAGTTGTTGGTTCATCCTCAAACAATTGTCGTACCTGTTCGGTACTGTTACGTGCTGTCCTTGGGCGTCCTCTTCCCACCTCGTCGTGTACGGATCCAGTTCTTTTAAATTTGTTCACAAGTTCACGAATCGCTTTGTCTGTAGGACCGGTTCTGTGGAATAATCTTGTAAATTTTTCTCTGATTTCATTACATTGCATTCCTTTGATACGGGATGTTACAACAAAGATGCGTTCTTGTGTATTCATTATTAATAGGGTTCTGAAAGAGAATGAAAATAGAACTATGAAAAAACTATGAAAAATTATGAAAATAAAATTATGAAAAAAATTTAGAAATTTATACATTTTTAACACATATTAAACATGATAAACATAAATAAAAGTGTGTTTTTAAAAAATTTGTCCCATTTCATTGAAATAGATAGTTAATTCTGGGACACCCTGTATTGTCAAAACCTATACAATCCTGTACAAACTTGTAACTATCCTCTTTCGAATGATGCGTATGATTTTATAAAAGGACTTATACTTTAAGAGTTAAAGGGGTTTCTTTTGGGTCCCATTTCTCTGGATCACCCTATATAATGCTATCGATAAAACGCTTCTATTAAAACAATCGTTGACCCAATAAACAATACTTGGGATGGGTTAATAATTCGTGATTCTTCTTCTTATATGGAGATTAGTCGGTTCCTTTCTCCACTTTTGTTTCCTGAATCTTTCACACGCTACTGATAATGACCCAAATACAGTATATTGGGAAGGTTTTATAAGTATCGTTGCAGGGATCGTAACGAAGGACAAATTAGGCATATTCCTTTTATAAGCTTCGTCATAAATTGTTAATACACGTAATAGTAAAAGTATATCATGCGAAATAAATAATTTGATATTCTTTGATATCTAAATAATATTTAAATTTATAGAAAAAATTTTAATTTGACTTTCCAAGAACTCGGATAAGTCGTTCGAATTAAAGTTCTTAATTTGGATACGGAAGAATCCGAACCATTATTCTCCACAAATTTCCTTTTTACTTAAAATCACTCGAGTCACTCTGAAAATTTTATTTATAATTTTATTTATTAATTAATAATAAATAATAATAATAATAATAATATCTCAAACACAAACGTGTGTGTGTGTGTGTGTGTGTGTGTGTGTGTGTGTGTGTGTATGATGAATAAAACTACGAAGGGAAAAGAAACACAAAGTGGTGCTCAAGCGCTTTCGTCTAATGACATCCTCAGTGTGTTCCTGAGGATGTCATTAGACGAAAGCGCTTGAGCACCACTTTGTGTTTCTTTTCCCTTCGTGGTGTTTATTCATCATAAATATTTTTCACGTGTCACTTTCGTGAAATAATTTTCATATATATATATATATATATATATATATATATACATATACATATATATATATATATAGGGAATATGTGTAACAACTAGGGATTTCATGAAATCCCTAAAATGTTCAGGGATTTCATGTAACGTTAAATCGTGATATTTTTGTTAGTTTTAACGAAAATATCACGACAACCTAACTACTCGTCAAGGGCGTTCAGTTGACCTAACCAGGCATTCAATAATTTTCCCATAGGTTTAACGAAAATATTACGACTTAACGTTACACGAAATCCCTAAACATTTTAGGGATTTTATGAAATCCCTAGTTGCACAGATTCCCTGTAAAAAAAAAAATATATATATATATAAAATGAAAAACTGAAAACCGTTATCAAAATAGAAATAAATATTTAGTGACACGACTCTTACAAGCATCCACTTGCAGCCATTCACACTCGCTCTCAAGCCGACACGACACACGATTTTCTCGATCTCATCTGCCTTGTACAAAGCGTTTCATTGTTCCCGACCATTGAAGCTCTCTCCCCTGCTTCACGTTTCCATGACAACGACATCACATCCTTCTCACCTCGCTTGAAAATACATTTAACCTCACCTTTATTTTATGCCTTTTTTCATATGTAATGATTTTTATTAAAAAAATAAATCAAACCATGGTGAGACACAATATCGCTACGCGCACGTTCGTCACGATGAGTTCGGTTTGTATCATAAACTATCGAGGTTTGTAAGATAGCCAACACACACACACACACACACACACACACTGAAAGTCTCAAAACTAACCTTATAATACTTCACTAAATGTAAAATGTAAAAATTAAAATGCTATGTTGGTGTAGTGGTTAATATCTTGGACTACGAATTCATCGGCCCGGGTTCAATTCCCGGCGATGGCAGGCGGTGCGCAGCCACTCAAGCCGTTCATTGGTTGGTAGATAAATGGGTATCCTGGGTAGGCTAGTAGTTAAGACGCTGGGCTGCTGATCTGGAGGTCGTGAAATCGAGTAATTTGTAATTTCTGACCTCCCGTAATGGGGTCTTGGTTCGGATTCTACGTTAAGCAGGTCTAAGGTGGAACAATAAACTTGATGTTCGTCAGAATGAACAATCGGAACGAAAACAATGGTTTTTCTTTTTACTAAGTTTTTACTTTCTTCTTCAATATGAACCAACCACAACACTAAAAAATTAAAATATGTCAACAAATGCGAGACAAAAATACCATAAAAAAAACTCATCACCACCAATGATTTATTTTCTTAAAAATTTGAGCACAAGTTCAACATCAATAATGCTTTCACTAAACGTAAACAAAAATTAGATAGTATTTATTAAAACTCATGTACTTCATCAGGGTTAGCAAAAACCCCAAAACCCAGCAAAAAACCCAAAACCCAGCAAAAACCCCCAAAACCCCAGCAAAAACCCCCAAAACCCCAGCAAAAAAACCCAAAACCCCAGCAAAAACCAGTTGGGTTTTTGCTGGGTTTTGCCAACCCTGCTATTAATGTTAAAAGAATAAAGGTTCGTATAGCTGAGATAAAAAAAGCTTGAACTACAAAAAATATGTCATCTTCAATTTTATAATTTACACGGTAGACATACATTGCCAAAAAAGCTTTCAGAAACCGTCAAAAATAGAATGGAAAATATCAACAGACTTTACTTAGGAAACGTCTCCCACGACGACGACAATGAGGCAAAACCGAACAGTTAGTTCGCCTCGACCAAATTTACCAAAATAAACGAAATACAGGGTGTACATAAAGTCAGGATCTATTTTTGTGAAGCACTTGGAAATTATATGGAATTCAATCATAAAATGATAAAGTGGTAACATTTATTAAATAATTAAGAGTAGGATTCGACGTGACGCCCATCAGTATCCCTGCACAGCTCAAATCGTTCCGCAGCATTTCTAAACACATTCTGGAGCATTTGCGGGGTTATGTTATCTGCAGCAGTTCGTATACGTGTACGTAAGTTTTCAAGACTCGTAATCTTCGTCTGATAGACGTGCGATTTGATAAAGCCCCATGCAAAGAAATCTAAAGGGGTTAAATCTGGTGATCTCGCTGGCCAAGGTCTGTTGCTTCCGTGTCCGATCCAGCGATTTGGAAAACGTCCATTTAAATAATCCTGAACAATTTTGGCATAGTGACAAGGAGCACCATCATGTTGATAGACGACGGTACTAACAATCCTATCCCAATCAGCTGAGGTTCAAGGAATTGCTGCAACATGTCCAGATAAATAAGCCCCGTAACTGTAGCTTCAGCAAAGAAAAAGGACCATAAACCTTAGATTTTGTTAAACCCATCCAGACATTAACTTTAGGTGAGTCTCTTTCCCAATTTTGGACGAAATCATTCGGTCTTTCATCTGCCCAAATTCGACAGTTATGGCGATTTACTTTTCCACACGTATGGAAAGTGGCTTCATCACTAAAGAGAATGTTGTCCATTAAATTATCACTCCAGATTTGTTCTACGAGATCAGCACACACAGCAGTTCGTCGAGGGAAATCTTCCTCATGTAAATCATGTAAAACCTGCAAATGATAGCTTTTCTTCTGCAAATTAACTTTCAGAATTTTGTGCACAGATGACGTCGGGAGGCCGAGTCTGTGTGATGCAGCACGAACGGACGTACGTGGCTCCTCAGTGATAATTCCGCGTACTGCATTCAAGGTAAGATCTGACATACACGGTCGTCCTGATCTTGCTTCATCAGTTACAGATCCCGTTCGTTTAAATTTGTTCACCAATTTTCGTATTGTCTTGTCTATTGGCCCCGGCTTATGAAATCTCCTTCTAAACTTCTCTCTGATGTCATTGTATTTCTTTCCCTCGATTCGCCAAATTACTATTGCCACACGCTCTTCTGTATTCATTCTAAGGGCTTCTAAAAAGAAAAATAGAAAAAAAATAATTATTTCACAAAAATAGATCCTGACTTTATGTACACCCTGTATAGAATCACGCACCAAAATTATAAGAAAATTACCGAAATTTTGTTTATAACAAATAATAATATAGGAATGTTATGTTGAAAAACCAAATGAATTAAACCAAAAGTAAGGACCAGGAAAAATGAACCTTTGGAAAGATATACGAGTATAAATACTGTAGGACAATTTAAATTCTTTTTTACTTTATATTATAGTGAACTTCCTTGTAATGAACTATATTTGAAAAGTTATTTTTCTTACGGTAATAAATTTCTTAAGAAAAAATATCAAAATAAAAGTATCAAAATCAATTACTTCTCAAAAATCAAAATAAAGAAAATAAATTTTGGAAAATTATTCATATCAAAAGATTATTTAAAGAGAATAAAGAAAAATGTGCCTTTAATAATAATAATAATAATAATAATAATAATAATAATAATAATAATAATAATAATAATAATATATTATACATATACACGGTGAACCAAAAGTAGGTGGACAGTAGGTTGAATACGGTTTGTGTTTTATTATATTATAACTATGGTGTTTGTGTTTTATTATATTAAATATTATAACTAAATTTATTTAAATTTTATTTTGTATTATAGTATACAAAAAAATTAAATATGTATTCTCAAAATAAACGTTATCATTTACTGTCCACCTACATTTGGTTCACTATATATATATATATATATATATATATATATATATATATATATCCCCGCAAGGGGGTTCTAAGCTCGTGCTCTTGAGTGCTCTTTGTGCTCATTTGTACGTGCTTGTTCCTGGAGGTTTCACGTGCGCCCTCCCGGCCCTAGCACCCAAGGATGATGGGGCTCGACCCTGCAGTCCTTGGTCTTTTTCCACTTCGACTGTCCCCTCCACCCTTTCTTTTTCCTCTGTCTTTCCTCTCACTTTTCTTTGTTTTTCCGCTGAGATATGCACTTTAAATAGAGGCGAATCGGTTCTTCCCGAACTAAAAAAAAAAAAAAAAATATATATATATATATATATACAAAAAGTACTATATATATATATTTTAGTGATGGGACGATACCAAAATTTTTAACGATTCCGATTCCGATACCACTAAAAAGTCTCGATTCCGATACGATTCTCGATTCCGATTCTCAATATTTTTAAATATAATTCTATACTTGTTTTTCTGGAAATTGTCATATTTTACTCTGGTAAGATTAACTATTTACATTATGAGTATGGTAATATAAATTATAAATTATAATAGATTGGTTTAAAAATAAAAATCAACTGTAAGTTGTAACAATTCATTTTAATCTTCTTGATTACACATCATGGATATACATGTTTTAATGTATAGCTACAATACAATAAAAATAAAATTTGTTATCCTTTTTCATTTAAATTTTAAAGTTTACGTTGCAAAACTGGTTCAATTAAAAGTTAAAGAATCGTTTTAAGAATCGGAAATCATGGTACAATTCTCTCGATTCCGATTCCTGAAAAATGCTCGATTCTTCCGATTCTCGATTCCGATTAATCGTCCCATCACTAATATATATATATATATATATATATATATATATATACAGGGCGTCCCAAAAAATGTATACACACTTTAAATACTTAT
This sequence comes from Bathynomus jamesi, assembly GCA_023014485.1. Lineage (NCBI taxonomy): Eukaryota > Metazoa > Arthropoda > Malacostraca > Isopoda > Cirolanidae > Bathynomus > Bathynomus jamesi. The sequence continues at coordinate 251,472 of JAJOZX010002632.1, read as the reverse complement.
AAAGGAGGTGTTTATTAAAATACATTTCATTTTCAAAATGTAATAGAATCTACAGACATTATTTAATTGTTTTGTCAACGCCTGTTTTCAAACTGACGTCCGTTCTGGTCCAGGCACTGCTGATAACGCGAAGCAATGGAATCGCAAACATCACGAAACATTTCGTTTGGTATTTGTGTGCATTCTCGTTCAATGGCTGCTCTCAATTCAGCGACTGTTACTGGTTTTATAGCGTAGACTTTGTCTTTTAAGTATCCCCATAAAAAAAAGTCTAGTGGTGTGAGGTCTGGTGAGCGCGGAGGGTATTCTACGAAACCCCTTCGTCCAATCCACATCCACATCGTGCCAAGTACCACTCGCAATACTCCACTCTTCGGTCCGGATCATCTTCATTAATAGCATGGACTAATCTTGGAATGTAACTTTTCCATTGACAGCGCTTCAAAATGCGTTGGACAGACGATTCTGAAATTCCTACCTCACGACTCGCTTGCCGCACAGATTTTCTTGGACTTTGGTGATACGTTTCCAGTACTCTTTCTTGCTTTGTGGGGCTTGTCGATGTCCGTGGTCTTCCGTAACGCTTCTTGTGGACATTCTGAACAGTTCCATCGGCTTCAAACTTATCTCTAATTCGAGTGATGGTAAGTCGCGTTGGTGGATCTGTTTGAAACTCCCTCCTAAACTGTCTTTGCACTTCAACTGCGTTTTCACACTTCCAGTAGCATTTTAGAATGAATTTCCTTTGTTCAAAGCTTAGTCTGACTGCCATTATTAATTCTAATGGGTTTAACTTGGAAAGAAAGAAACATCAATTGAGCTATCAGCTGTTAAATTGTGTATACATTTTTTTGGGACGCCCTGTATATATATATATATATATATATATATATATATATATATATATATATTTATATATATATATATATTATATAATGTTATAATGTTACAGACCAACAAAGACCCTAGGATCCACTCATGGCTGGTCTACCTAACTGTGTTCGTAATCGTGTATTGTGTATACACATACGAGGAAAAGTGTAGGTGTGGCTGTAAAGACTGTACAGTAATGTAGAAATGTGTGTGCACCCATTATGGGTCTCCCATTTAAAGGTGTTTGTGGGGCAAGTGAAGATCATGAGTTTTTCAATACCTCACAGTACTATGGGGGGCACCGCTCGGCAGAGGAATCTCTTTAAATGGGTGTGTAAGGACAGAGAGTATCCCCTAACCCAAGACGCTGCCTCCCTATATCCCACAACACTTGTGTTGAGCTGTGGGATCTATCCCCACAAAGCCTTAATTTTACTACCTTAAACTATACCCTTTCTATCAACATGCGCGTCCAATCGATTCTTAAACATGTTTATAGACGTGCTACTAATTACTTCTACCGGCAAACTATTCCAGCTATTTACTATTCTATGCGTAAAAAAGTTTTCGCAACTGCTGTCTCGAACCTTCTACTTGTCAACTTACACCCGTTATTTCTAGTCCTATCATATTGAGATATTTCGAAAAAGCTATCTCTATCTACGTTATCAAACCCATTCATAATTTTGAAAACCTGGATTAGATCACCCCTTAACCTCCTAGTCTCGAGTGTAGTCAATTTTAACTCTTTAAGCCTATCCTCGTACGACTTTGACCTAAGAGACGGAATCATCTTAGTTGCTCGTCTTTGAACTCTTTCGATTTTGTCTATATCTTTGCGCATATGCGGATTCCAAAATTGGACCGCGTACTCCAAATGGGGTCTAACTAATGATTTATAAAGAGGAACTATAATATCGCGCGATTTGTACGCAAAATTTCGAGCTATAAAACCTAACACTTTGTTCGCCTTATTGACCGCCGCTGTACTTTGTTTCGCTACTTTTAAATCACCAGTGACTATAACTCCTAAATCTTTTTCCTGCTCTACGCTTGTTAAATCTTTCCCTGACATACTATACGCAAAATTACCGTTACGCGAACCTATATGCATAATTTTGCACTTATCCACGTTAAATCTCATTTGCCATGTGACTGACCAATCAACGATTTTATTCAGATCTTCCTGAATTTTACCTCTATCTTCGTCATTAATCGCCCTACCACCCAGCTTCGTGTCATCCGCAAACTTTGAAACTGTACTGACTAGGCCGACATCTAAATCGTTAATATATATAAGAAAAAGCAAGGGGCCCAATACAGAACCCTGAGGAACGCCACTCGCTACATTAGCCCAACACGACTCCGCTCCATCAACGACCACCCTCTGTTTCCTGCCTCGCAACCATTCTTCTAGCCAATTATTACTACACCCCTGATTCCATGAGCCTTAGTTTTTTCAATCAGTCTTTTGTGCGGCACGGTGTCAAACGCTTTTTGAAAATCTAAATACACTACATCAACCGCCCGATATCTATCGTAAACGTTAACCACGCTTTGGAAAAATTCTAAAAGATTAGTTAAGCAAGATTTGTTTCGCCTAAAACCGTGCTGCGTATTTCTGACCAGATTATGCACTTCTAAGTGTTCTGTTTCTTTGCAGGTAAATGAGTTATGAGATATTATCGAAGGAGGAGCGCATTGATGTGATATTCCTAGCTGGCTGCACATGTGCATTGCCGTTAACGGTGGCCACATCGAACATGTGATGTGACTATTCCCCTGTATCATTACATAATACAGTATTTCCCTATGTAACCTGACTTTTGAATCACCCTGTATATATATATATATATATATATATATATATATATATATATATACACACACACACACATGGTGATTCATAAATGTGTTTCATAAATTGCAGGGTGTATTCTTAGGACAAAAGTGAGGAAAAACCATATAAATATAGGTCGAGAAACCCGTAGGTTTCGAGCTATAGCACGCGACGGAAAAATGAAACTTCTAAAGATTTTTTTACATTTTATGCAGATACAGTGTGATACATTTGCTTCATTAAAGTAAATGTTCGAAATTCTTTCTTTCTTCTTGAATCCTCTTGATTATTATTTGTGGGGTCATTTAAAAAGCCCAGTTTACGTTACAGAAATCCGACTACGTGATGAATTGTGGCAACGAGTTCGAGACAACTGCGAAACGATCCGCAATACGCCAAGAATGTTTTTGAGTGTACCAGATAACCACTGGTGCTACGTGCTGCTGAGGCATGCATTCAAGAAGTAGGAAAGAATTTCGAACATTTACTTTAATTAAACAAATGTATCACACTGTGTATTTGCATAAAATGTAAAAAATCTTTAGGAGTTTCGCTCTTCTGTTGCGTACTATAACTCGAAACCTACGGGTTTCTCGACCTATGTTTATATGGTCTTTTTTCTTTACTTTTATCTCAAGAATATACCCTGCGATTTATGAAACACATTTATGAATCTATATATATATATATATATATATATATATATATATATATATATATATATACAGGGTGGGCCGTAAGTTTCCATACATAGGAAAAATTAAAAGTTTGTTTTTATGTTTCAGATACCCTAAGAATATGCGTTTGACGAAAGAGCAACGAATTGAAATCATACTGATGGCTGGGTCGGGAAGCAGTCGCATGGTTGCAATGAACTTTAACAGACAACATGGAACGAACATCACACACGACACTGTGGCAAAACTTATTAACAAGTTTCAGAAAACTGGAAATGTTGCAGATCAACCGCGAAGTGGTCCAAGACGTACAGCCACCGATGAAGACACAACAGCTACGAGGATGCAAACTTTTCAACTAAGATCTTGTTTACTGATGAAGCAAATTTTTACGTCAATGGAGAGGTTAATCGGCAAAACATACGTTATTGGAGTAATGCTAACCCTAACTGGCTGAGTCCGACGAAGATGCAAGGTGCCGGTAAAGTGATGGTGTGGGCCGGGATATGGGGTGACAGAATTATTGGACCAATTTTTGTCAGTGGAAATCTTAATGCCGAAAGGTATCTTAACATGTTGCAAGAAGAGATTTTCCCATCCCTGCTAAACGAGGAAGGTAACTTCCCAGTTTACTTCCAGCAAGATGGAGCTCCACCTCATTATGGTCTTCACGTGCGTCGGTATTTGGATCAGCAGCAGTTTCCGGATGCTTGGATTGGTCGGCGTGGTCCTGTGGAGTGGCCTCCCAGATCCCCAGATCTCACCCCCCTTGATTTCTATCTTGGGGGCACTTGAAGGCCATGGTGTATCAGGAAAAGATACGAGACATAAATCATCTAAAGGAACGTATCACCAACGCCATTACAAGCATAACGTCAACTGTGCTAATGCGTGTTCATCAACAGTGGGGAACACGTATTGAAATGTGTTTTCAAAACAATGGCAACCATGTAGAGCATATTATATAAATAAAAATGGTTGTCCATAAAAAAATGTTTATTTTTCCTATGTATGGAAACTTACGGCCCACCCTGTATATATATATACTGTATAATATATATATATATATATATAATATATTATATATATATATATATATATATATATATATATACAGGGTGTCCCATAAGTCCGGCATCATAGAAAAAATAATAAAAAAAGCAAAACAAAAGCTTTTATTTACAGAACGTGCTCAATATGTCCACCATTGTTTTCAATACACAAATTCAGACGTGATACCCAGTCAGCAAGCACACGGTGAATGATGTCAGGAGTAATGGTGTTACATGCCCCAATAATGCGCTGCCGCAAATGTTCAACACTCCTAATTTTCTCTGCGTATACCAACGCTTTCAAGTGGCCCAAGAGATAAAAATCTAGTGGCGCGAGATCCGGGCTTCTAGCTGGCCATTCCACAGGCCCTCGACGTTCTATCCAATGACCAGGGAATTGTTGGTACAGGTATTCCCTTACTTGGGTGCTGTAATGTGCAGGAGCGCCGTCTTGCTGGAACCATGTTGGGAAATTTCCTTCTTCGTTCAAAACACTGGGAAATGCTTCTTCCTTGAGCATACGTATGTTGGTGCCTCCAGTGACATGTTCATCGAAAAAGAGGGGGGCCTATGATGCGATCCTTCCAAATGCCACACCATACCATCACCCGAGATGCACCTTGTTCCTTTGAAGAGGTATACCAGTGAGGGTTGTTTTGAGACCAGTTGGGGTGTTCTGTCGATTTACCTCACCATTTCCATAAAAAAGAGCCTCGTCACTGAACAGAATGGTGGACGGGAAATTGGCATCCCGAGCATAATATTCCGTAGCCCATTCACAAAATTCCATCCGCCGGTCGGGATCATCTTCGCTTAATTTCTGTAGGATCTGAAGTTTATATGGATGCCATTTGTGAGCCTGAAGAATGCGATGGATGTTACTTTTCGACACTCCTGTTTCGGCGGACAATCGCCGAAGAGACTTATTGTGACTTCTGTTAAAATGAGCCAGGATAGCAGTCGCTTATCATCGTCAGTGGACCTCCTTGAAGGTCCACTGCGTGGTTTATCTTCTATGGATCCTGTTTCCTTAAACTTTGCAACAAGTCTGCTAACACAACTCTGTGTTATTGGCTCGCGGTCTGGATGCAGTCTGTTAAATTCAGCAGCGGCCTCTCTCTGACTCCGATTTCCTATGAGTAGAATTATCTGGATTCGTTCTTCCTTACTCACAGACGACATGGCCTGTAGAAAGAGAAAAATATGAATTATGGTTTGTAGAAATAGAAAAATGTGAATTTCTCCTATGATGCCGGACTTATGGGACACCCTGTGTGTATATATATATATATATATATATATATATATATATATATATATATATACACATTTTCAACTGCAAAGAACACGCAGTATAATTAATGTAAAGAACGACGCTTGTATAGAAGACATTCCGCGCAAGATGAGGAGGGAGAACGAACAAATGAAAAAATGAGGTAACCACCCGGGAATCGAACCCGGGATATATGTGCGGCATGCGGGAGGTGCCCCCCTCGGGGCATTGGTTTCTGCGCGTATGTAGGAGAATTACGACTTCTGATCGAGTGAGGCCCATGGTGTAAGGGTTATCATATCTGACCGGCAATCGGAAGATCCCGGGTTTGATTCCCGGGTGGTTACCTCATTTTTTCATTTGTTCGTTCTCCCTCCTTATCTTGCGCGGTATGTCTTCTATACAAGCGTCGTTCTTTACGTTGATATATATATATATATATATATATATATATATATTTTTTTTTTTTGCTGCAGAGAGTTTGACCGCAAGTCACTCCTGTTAAAGTGTTGTGCCGAGACACCTGAAGCTTCGGTATTAAAATAACACCTTCATCAGGGCAAAGTGGATTTAATTAAAAACAAACTAAAATGAGAGCTGAAGTAAAATATTCTCCAAGTAAAATCCCAAACCTAACTGAAAAAAACAACTTAATAAAATGGAACGTAGACATGCAAGACTGCGCAAGCGCCAACTATAAACTATAATTATGGAGACACTGTGCTTGCCAGAGGTACATTGTTTAAACTATATTTGA
>JAJOZX010002632.1:130000-242500 GCA_023014485.1 Bathynomus jamesi | reverse complement strand
GTCAAACTTCAGAACATTTTCCACCTTAAAGCACGCATTGTGGAGGCGCGTCAAGAAATTTCTGCGACTGTGATTCAGAAAGTGCTGTCGCAGTGGAGATTGCGTCTTCAACTATGTGTGCGACACAACGGCGGACACTTTGAACAGATTATGTAATAAATTTTTGGACTATTTTGTAATTTTATTATTTTTCCCTATGGGTCCAGACTTACGGGACACCCTGTACTGTGCCTCCAATACGCAAACACACTACACCTTTTTTGAAATTCATTTCATAATCAAATCACTTTATGTGAAACCTAAACACTTTGTGAAAACACTATTCTTGCTTCTTGATGCATACATACTACTAAAGACTGAAGAAGGTGAGGATAAATCTCGATTACATTACAGGCCCTGTTTTAAGACGAGGTAACTAAAACATTGATTTGAATAAAAAGTCCAAAAGTTACAGTAAAATACTAACTTCGCGCTTCCCACAAACAAAACTAAGAATAAAATCTAATTCCGAGAAATAAGCAATTTCAATAACTTTTCAAACAGTTGACAAAAAATTTTTTTTTTACTCTTTCATTTACCATTTTTCTGTGGCTTCAAATTCCTTTTCCCAGTAAGAACACACATGATTTATTCATACTTACTTCTCTAACGTGTTTTACTTAAAAAAATTTAGTTTTCGTCCATTTATTACACTAATAAACGCAAAAAAATTCACTTTTTTTCTACGTGAAGGTCAAAATATAATAATAAAAACTCACTCTAATAGACAGAACTGTTGTGGAAATAAACTCTGTCTATTAGAGTGGGTTTTTATCATCATATTACACTAAACATTTTTTATATCTTCAATTATATATTTGTTCACTGAATAATATTCTAAAACTCGATATAAATTATATTAACTATTCTCCAAACTCCATCAAATCAATTGCATTCAATTAGGTTTTATACGTTCCTGCTATATTACTTAGTCATTACGTTTTCAATTTCTCATCACTTTGCACTAAAATGTTGGTATTCCCTGTACACTTTTTATCATCATAAAATACCTTCAAACTTTTTAAAATGTTCAGTAGTTATTTATTTGTACTTTATTTAAGTTCAAATCAGAAAAAAAATCAGTGTTCAAGAATGAATTTGAATTAATGTATATAAATGTTAAGACTATGTACACTGTACAGTATATAAATTGTGAACAATATAAATAAGTAAATATTGTCATGAAAACCAACTCTCGTTGCTTCATATTTGGTAGTTCTCTTTAGATACAGTACTTAAAATTTTGTCCTTGCTGGAGATTTAAATCTTTATTGTCTGTGCATTTGAACAATAAAGACTTAAATTTGGATCAGTCACACATTCCCCCCACAACCTCAACCTCCCAAAATATTGCTTCTTATATTTTCTTTAATTTTTGTTCTATACCTAACTGTTCAGCAACAATTTTCCTCCATTTTCACATTCAGTTTGGAAAATTGGCAGAGTTTCTCGCGATTTCTTCTCTATCATATCCTTTAAGTCAGTGATTCCCAAGCTTTAGCGCGACACGGACTAATGAAAATATTTTTCCACAAGGTAAAGGACATTGCACTCTTTTGACATTAAAATCTTTTTCTTCATCTCTCCCTCTTAAATGATTTCAACGTTTCCAGTCAAATCAAACGGCTTTTGTATCACGTACAATTTACTTATTTCCAAATTGTGAATTTTGTAATATTTAAGACATGGTCCTATTTAAGACTAAAATTTCAAAGTGTGAAAATCCTCACTGAACTTTGTAGTTAATCAAATCGCCGAATAAGTAAAAAATAAGATATATATAAAAGAAAATATAGCCTAAGCAACAACGCTGAGATAAAGGGATGAATCTAATGCGGCCAAGAACTCTCTAAGCAAATTCATGGGTGAAAAATTACAAATTTTGTTTAATAAATAACCATTCCGAATTCCTCGTATGGGATTTGGAAATTCCACCAACAAAAATCGTAAGATGTTTGGCCAACCAAGAGGATAATTTTACAATAACTACTGCCACCTGTAAAAATAATTGAACGCACGGTCAACCCTCTTTATGGATTTCTGGAAATCCATGCATGTACTACAATTTGGGAAGATAAATGTTCAGCTTTATTTTTTTTTTTAACTTTTGGTACACTTTCGCCAAAAAAAATATCTATTAACCGTTTGTTAAATTCATCTTGTGACTGTTTTGGTGGATCAGGTCTTCATATTTTGGATAACAGCGACATTTATTAAGATTTTGGGAGAGTTATCGCCGTGTTTACTTTAACAAATAACGTAATTTAAAAGAAAAATGTTTAATTAAATTAATAAAAGAAGAATAAAGATCCGCTTTGCGTTTCCACAGATGCACAATTTACAGGCAAATCCTTTGATACGCACGAACGACATACATAGAATCTTTTTTTTGAAATGAAATGAAATGAAAATTAAATGAAAAGGTTTATTGGCAGACTATAGACTATATTCAGTACACCAAAAGAAAATCTTCAAACGAAGAAAGTAAGAACTCAAATTTAATGTCAGAACTAAAATTAAACATAAAACTAAAATATTAAAATATAAAACTCAAAGATGCTGTCAGAGGAGTTTTGTTTTTAAAACATTTCACACCTTGAAGTTTTCGTCCTTAGTTTTCATTTATTTTTATTTAAAATTATTATTTATTTCATCATTAGTACAAGCGTTTTGCTTTAATTAATTTACTTTATACACTCCACCACCCACACACACACACACAACACACACACACACACACCTATCTATCTACATATGTATATACATGTGTGTGTGTGTGTACAGACCGTGCATGGAAAAAGGAACTCTTCTGGGAAAATTAAATCCACTGTAGTCCGAATAAGTAATGGTAAATGACAAGTATTATATAGTTTTTTCTTTTTTCATGATGTTAGTTCGACGTGGGCGACGGGTCACTCGCAAAGAGGCCCCAAAAATATAGCTTCTCTCACCAACTATCTGCAAAGCAGATGGGATCCAGATAGGCTACACCTAGCCTACTATATTCAGAACCTCAATATAAGGAAAGACTATAGTGAATTTAATTTTTCCAGAAGAGTTCCTTGTTCCATGCACGGTCTGTATGTATCATTAAAAAGCTTCAGGGGACCATTCTGAGTTCAGTCCCATCATGAAACGGACATGTTATGTGCCTTGAAAAGTGGACGCTCAATTTTGCCAGTTCAGGTTTAAGTTTTGGTTTGTTGGCTAAAAATACAATAGTTACCCCTTTTTCTTTGATGTATTCAATCCGACGCGAATGCAACGAGTCTTTTGCTTATATTGAGGTTCTGAATATAGTAGGCTAGGTGTAGCTGTAACCCCTAGATCCTGTCCCAAAGCTGAGTCCTATCTGCTTTGCAGATAGCTGGTGAGAGAAGCTATATTTTTGGGGCCTCTTTGCGAGTGACCCGTTGCCCACGTCGAGCTAACATCATGAAAAAGAAAAACTAGAGTTTGTCATTTACCATTACTTATTCGGACTATAGTAGATTTAATTTTCCCAGAAGAGTTCCTTGTTCCATGCACGGTCTGTGTGTATCATGAAAAAACCTCAGGGGACCATTCTGAGTTCAATATTTTATATATATATTATATATATATATATTATATATATATATATATTATATATATATATATATATATATAATATAATATATATATATATATATATAAAAGCAAACAACCACAAGGAAAAGGAAAGGAAACAAAGTCCGAGCGCTTTCGTGATATATTCACATTATCAAGGAGGAACAGAAAATATTGCTTATTGCTTATATTTTCTGTTCCTCCTTGATAATGTGAATATATCACGAAAGCGCTCGGACTTTGTGTTTCCTTTTCCTTGTGGTTGTTTGCTTATTAATAAGGTCACGTGTTATTTTGTGATTTTAGTGCATATATATATATATATAATATATATATATATATATATATTTATTTATTTTTCAACAAATTTCAGTATTTTTTCAATAGTGAACATGAAGCAGAGTTTGTCACATTTATTAATAAATATAAAATGTTTTTAGGAATATTATAAAATTAAAACAAGTGAACAAAAGATAAAAAAATATTTAGCTCGTCTTTGGGCTTAAGAAGGTAAATGTATCATATTTACATTTTAGTTCCCAATAATATAAAGTGTACGCCCGTCATTATCGGTAAAGAAATAAATCTTTGTCCTCCAACAGTTTTCAATCTTATTTTAGAAAGGTTGTCGTGATAAATTATATAGTTGCAGAGATCCAGAAGGAAACTGTTTTAGCAAAACCATAAATTAATTAAATGCGAGTAAATTAAATGCGAGTAAATTAAATGCGAGTAAATTAAATGCGAGTAAATTAAATGCGAGTAAATTAAATGCGAGTAAATTAAATGCGAGTAAATTAAATGCGAGTAAATTAAATGCGAGTAAATTAAATGCGAGTAAATTAAATGCGAGTAAATTAAATGCGAGTAAATTAAATGCGAGTAAATTAAATGCGAGTAAATTAAATGCGAGTAAATTAAATGCGAGTAAATTAAATGCGAGTAAATTAAATGCGAGTAATTAAATGCGAGTTAATTAAATGTTATTAATTTTTTAAAAGATTTTTTCGTGTAAAATTTTACTATAAATTTAGTAAACGTTATCCTTTTTACGGGGGCTAACGTCGTCGTCACGCTGCAACATCACTTCGCGTTAAACCAGCGAGCTTAACCGACATCAAGTCGGGGTAGTAGTTGAATGGGAGACTGTCCTCCGTGGGTTCGGATCGCACGTAAAGCTGCAGGTTCCTTTCGTCACACGACTTTTGCCGTTATGATGAAAGTTAAATATTCCAAATTATTATTATTATTATTATTATTATTATTATTATGATTATGTCCAATTACTCTGAGGTCCAAAGAAATGCAGACTTTTTCTTTAAGTCAACACAATACTCGTACACTATTTTCATGGTGTAATAGTCACTTATGAGTGACACTAACAGCCACCTGCACCTTATGTTAAGTTTACCTAATATAATTAATTTGAGTAATATATTTAATTGCCTGATTAATATACTTAATTACCTAATAGAATTAATTTCCTAATGTTTACAAAGTTTATATGTATATATATTTTTATCTCACGATCAATGTGCTGAATTCACGTAGTACTCTCTCTGATTATATAAGCGTGGAAAGATATGAAATGGGGGTATGATAATAAAAACCCACTCTAATAGACAGAGTTTATTTCCACAACAGTTTCGATGCCCACTGGCATCCTCTTCGGGTGGATACAGAAAAACGAATGCAAAGACAAGAGAGAAAACAGTCCAGGGACCATTAAGAAATTCGCACCTAGGTTAGATCCCGTTCTCCCGACACTGGAAGGACATTTTTATTAAAGGGACCCTCTTATAAGTACATTCGCACAAATTTAAAACTATCTTCTTGTTCTATACATACAGATTCTATTTTTTTTTTTACATACTTATTACATTTATTATTAAATTTATTACATTTAATATTGCATTATTATTTATTACAGAAATTATAAATTTATTATTACATTGATTAATACATTGTTGTTTATTATACAGAAATTATAAACCGAAAAACTAATGAAAAAGGCGAGAAGGAAACAATCCAGAGACCATTAAGGAATTCACACCTAGGCTAGATCCCGTTCCCCCGACCCCAGAAGGGCCTTTTTATTAAAGGGTCCCGCTTATAAGTACATTCGCACAAATTAAAACTATCTTCTTGTTCTATACATATAGATTCTATTATTTTGACATAATTACTGCATTTATTATTGCATTTACATTTTTTTGCATTTATTATTATTATTACCTTTACACTAATTATTACATTTATTTTATTACCTTTATTATTACATTTATTGCATTTATATTTATTTCCACATTTATTACTTCCATTATTACATTTACGTTTATTATTCCATTTACATTTTACCGAAAAAAAAAAAAAAAACGAATAAAACAAAGGCGAGTAAGGAAACAATCCAGAGACCTTTAAGAAATTCACACTTAGGTTAGAACCCGTTCATCCGACTCCGTAGGGATTTTTTGACCAAGAATCTCATTAAAGGGCCCGACTTATAAGTACCTTCGCACAAATTAAAATTATCTTCTTGTTCTATACATACAGATTCTATTATTTTTCTTTTGACATAATTATTACATTTATAAAGTACCTTACTTGATTCCCAATCTATAGCATGATTATTTTGGCTGGCGTGATAAAAATGGCATTATTAGTATTACAACTTCTGAAGACATATTTGTGTTCTTTAATACGGGTTTCAATATTTCTTCCAGTTTCTCCTACGTATACTAAATCACAACTTTTACAGGGAATGCTGTAGACACAGGCTTGTTCCTGATTTGCAACGTTATTCCTAACCAATTTACTTTTCATGGTAGACGAATATTTGAACGCCAAAGCAAACTTAAAATCTTTCGTCAACGGTTTTACTCTTTCTAAGCCGGCAATCTAAGGCAAACTCTCACATTGTTTTTGGTTAACTGAAGGTTCCCGAGGGAACTAAAAAAAATTTCTGGCTTTAAAATACGCCTTTCTGATAAACCACTCAGGATATTTTAAATCTTTAAAAATGTGGAAATAAATATAAATGCAATAAATGTAATAATAAAGGTAATAAAATAAATTTAATAATTAGTGTAAAAGTAATAATAATAATAAATGTAAAAAAATGTAAATGCAATAATAACTGCAGTAATTATGTCAAAATAATAGAATCTGTATGTATAGAAGAAGATAGTTTTAATTTGTGCGAATGTACTTATAAGCGGGACCCTTTAATAGAAATGCCCTTCTGGGGTCGGGGGGAACGGGATGTAGCATAGGTGTGAATTTCTTAATGGTCTCTGGATTGTTTCCTTCTCGCCTTTTTCATTAGTTTTTCGGTTTATAATTTCTGTATAATAAACAACAATGTAATAATCAATGCAATAATAAACTTATAATTTCTGTAATAAATAATAATGCAATATTAAATGTAATAATTATGTAAAAAAAAAAAATAGAATCTGTATGTATAGAACAAGAAGATAGTTTTAAATTTGTGCGAATGTACTTATAAGCGGGTCCCTTTAATAAAAATGCCCTTCCAGTGTCGCGAGAACGGGATCTAACCTAGGTGCGAATTTTTTAATGGTCCCTGGACTGTTTTCCCTCTTGTTTTTGGTTCATTCGTTTTTCTGTATCCACCCGAAGAGGATGCCAGTGAGCATCGAAACTGTTGTGGAAATAAACCCTGTCTATTAGAGTGGGTTATCATCATCATATTTTGACCTTCACGTAGAAAAAAGAAGTTTTTTTGCATTTGAAATGGGGGTAATATTAGGCTTTAAAATGAAGTCATGAAAATATCATACAAATTATATACAAATACAATAAATAGCATTTAAATCATCTGAGATCTATTTTAAAAATAAGATGAAGTATCAGTAAAAATATCGGTATTAGTAAAAGTATCATAAAAGTATTAGTAATAATATGAAAGAATAAAAATAAAAACGAAGTTCTTCATATTATTAGAATTGCATTACGCATTATATATTGTTACATTATAATTACGTCTAATTTAACAAATTATTAAATGTATGTTGTTACCCGTTCTCAATTATTAATTGACTACCAGTTCTTCTCCATGCTGTTATCAATTTTTACCTGTATTCCAAGCACTTATAACCTGACCATTCCAGTTATTTAACACCATCTATAATATCTTAAAGGTTTACACGCATACAGTAATTAAGGGATCACGAAATAACAAAAAAATTAAATTATTACTTTAATTGGTATAATTAGATTTAGAATTCTATACACGCAACTAAAATATATACCGATACAGATTATTAATACTAATTCAAACTATTAAAACGATAATTAGATAGCATAAAACACAAAAGACAGGACGTATAGGTATGATCTTTAATTTTTTAAGGTCGATATAGAGGTTTCCTCGCTTGATTAACTTACGATAAATACATTTTTTCATTAACAGCTTGAGATGATGTTTCTATTCTCGACTGCATTATTATAAAGGAGGCCCGAATGGTCATCTCCATAAGCGAAAAGTAATCAACTTATTAAGGGAATAGTTTAGGCAATGTAATTGGTTACCTCTCTGCAGTAGCTGAGGATATTTGCCAGCTTTAACATACCCAAAGGGTCAGTGAACTTTTTCTTTTGCCAATTATAAAAATAAGGACTCGCCTTTTTGAAACCTTTTTTTAGCTACATTATTTCCTTTTTCATAATTATGATCAAGATATATATGTACAGTTTAATTAAAAATAGTAATTTTGCTTACAGTTAATGAAAGTTACTTTATTTCTAAAATAGAGAACGACTGAAAGATTGAAATATATCTTTAACTTCTCATGAACCAACTTTTCAATTGTAGAAGATGAAGAAAATTATATAGGCTTCAAGTATAAAATAAAAAAATAAAAGTTTCTGAAATCGCGTCGCCATAAACGAATGTTCCAATACTTAAATGAAAGTTAAAAAATTTTTTTTTTTAATTTTGGAGTTTTTGTTCAAGACGCTTTAAAAGTAGATAGAAATGATGCCAATCTTTTCATATTTATTTTCAAAACAACAATATTTCCTAAATTGCGAGCATGATTATATGGATCTGTATCCTCCGTTTTGCGGGTTTCGGAACTTGAAAATTTTCATTGACACACACACACACACAACGTTGGACTCACGTTCGTATTGGAAACCTAAAAATTGTGACTGTGAATTGGTCAGCGCATGTTTTAAGTACTTCCACCACATTCCTAATCCAAGTATGGTATGAGAAATACAAAAGTTGTAATCTCAAAAAACATTTCCGTTCTCAGATTTCTCATTCAATCAAAACATTGATAACGCAAAGTTAAAGTAATAAAATTATGTTAATGTTAGATTAGATTAGTTGGTATCTCATTTCTATACGAACAATTCCCAAACGAGGAGACACAATTACCCCAAATCCTGAGGATCTTCTTTTCAAGAATTCTTACGGACAACGGAAATGGCGCAAAGACCGTAAGAAACATTTTCATATGATACATCGTAACTTTATATATCTAAGCCAGTTTCAAATTACAAAGCTGGAAGTAGCTGCATTTATTGTCTTGTAGAAATAACTTGATCCCAATACATAATTATTTTCTTAATACGCGATGAAATTAACCCACAAACTTTAAAAAAGTATATGTAATTATAATGTATATATTTCAATTAATACTACGATGTGGGGGCTGGCTTCATGGCTATTATTTCGTGTTGCTTCGCCAAATGATTTGATAATTGCGAAGCAAACTGATAAGCGTTACTATTTTGGGTTAATTGGTAATAAGTATTATAAATATCATTTGTAATAATAATTATCGCTCTCAATGTGATATACACAACAATTATCGTAATTTTTTACGGCTACTTCATTATAATTGCTCCGTTTAATCTATTCTGAGACGTTATTTTTGTTAAATGATTCACCGTAAAGGCGACTCTATATAAAATAAAAGAAACCCCATACACAGTATTTAAGTGATTAAATATCAGAGAGGTTTTTTAAAAGGAAAAATAATATTCGTTCTTACTTGGTTTTTTTTTTTCTTTAGCAATCACAACAAGCCCAAGTTTCATTTGTATTAATTCCATTGTTTTTAAATTAAAATTTTTAAATTAAAATTAAAAAAAAAAAAATTCTTATTCATCGATAATTTTATTTTCTTAATGCAGGAAGGAGGGGGGCGCCAAGGGCGAACGCCCGCAAAAAAAAAAAGGGGTGGCTCGCGTCCGTATAAAGTCTCCTAATACTAATAAACATCATTATTACATAGAAACATTCGAAATTACTTAATTTTACTAATTTACAATGCGCAGTTACGGAAAGAAGTTCGCCGAACAAAAGTTAAATTTTAAAAATCTCAAAAAATTAGTAGTATTTTTTTTTTTTAAAAAGAAATCGCTGGAAAAAAATCAAAAGTTGGTAATTTGGGAAAAATTTCTTTATACAGGGTGTACATAAAGTCAGGATCTATTTTTGAGAAGCACTTGGAAATTATATGGAATTCAATCATAAAATGATAAAGTGGTAACATTTATTAAATAATTAAGAGTAGGATTCGACGTGACGCCCATCAGTATCCCTGCACAGCTCAAATCGTTCCGCAGCATTTCTAAACACATTCTGGAGCATTTGCGGGGTTATGTTATCTGCAGCAGTTCGTATACGTGTACGTAAGTTTTCAAGACTCGTAATCTTTGTCTGATAGACGTGCGATTTGATAAAGCCCCATGCAAAGAAATCTAAAGGGGTTAAATCCGGTGATCTCGCTGGCCAAGGTCTGTTGCTTCCGCGTCTGATCCAGCGATTTGGAAAACGTCCATTTAGATAATCCTGAACAATTTTGGCATAGCGAAAGGAGCACCATCATGTTGATAGACGACGGTACTAACAATCCTATCCCCAATCAGCTGAGGTTCAAGGAATTGCTGCAACATGTCCAGATAAATAAGCCCCGTAACTGTAGCTTCAGCAAAGAAAAAAGGACCATAAACCTTAGATTTTGTTAAACCCATCCAGACATTAACTTTAGGCGAGTCTCTTTCCCAATTTTGGAGGAAATCATTCGGTCTTTCATCTGCCCAAATTCGACAGTTATGGCGATTTACTTTTCCACACGTATCGAAAGTGGCTTCATCACTAAAGAGAATGTTGTCCATTAAATTATCACTCCAGAATCCAGATTTGTTCTACGAGATCAGCACACACAGCACTTCGTCGAGGGAAATCTTCCTCGTGTAAATCATGTAAAACCTGCAAATGATAGCTTTTCTTCTGCAAATTAACTTTCAGAATTTTGTGCACAGATGATGTCGAGAGGCCGAGTCTGTGTGATGCAGCACGAACGAACGTACGTGGCTCCTCAGTGATAATTCCGCGTACTGCATTCACGGTAAGATCTGACATACACGGTCGTCCTGATCTTGCTTCATCATTTACAGATCCCGTTCGTTTAAATTTGTTCACCAATTTTCGTATTGTCTTGTCTATTGGCCCCGGCTTATGAAATCTCCTTCTAAACTTCTCTCTGATGTCATTGTATTTCTTTCCCTCGATTCGCCAAATTACTATTGCCACACGCTCTTCTGTATTCATTCTAAGGGCTTCTGAAAAGAAAAATAGAAAAAAATAATTATTTCACAAAAATAGATCCTGACTTCATTTTTTTTTTTTCGGCGAACTTCTTTTCGTAACCGCGTTTCTTGCGTGACGATAAAAGACACCATAATAGGAATATTTAATACCTAAACGATCACAGAAATCTCCTTTCATAATCGCATGCTTCGACTCATATTTATACACATTAAAAATGACTATAGTATTACATACAAATTACCTTGAATTTATGTTCCCAATATTTTGTCCGTGTACATTAGAAAGTGGCGAAATTAGAAGAGTCCACGAAATATCTCCAGTTTGTGTACAGTGTATCACAGAATCACACATTGTATTCTTCTGACATATATCTTCATATATTGTATTTTTTAACTATTACATGAGAAACGCTTTCCTAATAAGAATTTAATGGAAGACATAACTGTCAAAGTTTCATTTCGAATGAGCGGTGGTTGGTGTTTCCCCCTTAATTACATTGTCAACTTTATATACTGAATACTAAAATTATTCCCATGACCGCAGGACGAGAGAAATGAAATACTAAATAATACAATTAATACTTTATAGAAAGTTGGCCAGAGAGAGAGAGAGAGAGAGAGAGAGAGAGAGAGAGTTACAAGGAGTTACAAGGAAAAGAAGTACCTCAAAAGGCCTTGCGGCCCATACCGAGGAGGTACCAATGGCAACGGGTGCCAGGGAAAATTTTGTAAAAGTTTATTTTTCTTTCAATTATCCTAGCAGTAGTAGAAAACTGGATAGAAAAGTAGAAGGCTCTCTCCCCACCCTCCGCTCCCTCCCTGCCAGAGGCAGGTACGGAAAAAGGTTGAAGAAAATACCTTGACCCTGGAAAAGTAGCCAAGGAAATTTTACAGGAAAGTGGAGAATATATAAATAGCTCTATATTTAGCTTGCTCACAGAGACACCGTGCAAGCGATCTCCTGCAGAGTTTTCTTATGTTTTAGTCTTAAACTATGAGAGTATTCAGTACTTTGTCTAGCCTATTTTTAACACATTTACACTTTGACTGGAAACAACCTCTTAGGGAAGTTGGTTCCAGATATTAACTATTTTATAGGAAAAGAAATTTCCGCAGACTGAGGTCCTAAATGTCTTTACACACTCAAATAGTGTGCAAGATTTCGTCTACCCTTTTCTTGAACTGATCCACAGAGGAACTGTTCACAACTTCCGAAGGTAACCTGTTCCATGTGTCACAGATCTTATACGTAAAGTAATTCCCACACACACTAGTCCTAAACCGTTTCAAATCCAACTTCCAACCATTGTTGCGAGTTGGGTTATCATTTAAACTAAACATACTTCTAAAATCGACATCGTTGAACCCGCGTAAGAGCTTGAAAACCTCGATCAGTTGACCGCGCAGCCTCCGAGTTTCAAGCGAAAACAAGTTCAGGGCTCGTAACCGTCGATTGTAGCCCATATGCCTAACGGAAGGGATTAACTTTGTGGCCCTCGCCTGCACTCGCTCCAGCCTCTCAATATCTTTCCTGAGGGTGGGCGACCAGAACTGCACAGCATACTCCAGGTGCGGCCGAACAAGGGAATTGTACAATGAGAGCACAATCTCCTTGTTCCGAACTGAAATTGCCTCCTGATATAACCCAATAGTTTCTGGGCTTTCTTTTCCACCTCTACGCACTGTTTCGTAAACTTAAGGTCGCTGCTAATTAGCACACCCAAGTCCTTTTCTAAATCAGTCACCTCGATATTACTACCCAACATCGAGTAGTCCGACTTGGGATTGGCGTAGCCAATGTGCATCACTTTGCATTTACCCAAGTTAACGGCATTTGCCATTTTTCGGACCACTCTCCTATCCTACCTAGGACCGCACGCAGTTCCTCGATCGCTTCGGGCGTCCCAACATTGGCCCCAAGCTTGGTGTCATCAGCGAATTTGGCGATCCGACTGACGATGCCACCGTCGATATCATTTATGTAAATGATAAACAACAGCGGCCCCAAAACGGAACCCTGAGGAACCCCACTAGTGACCGAGGCCCAACCCGAACTAGCCCCTTTAATTACCACCCTCTGCCGCCTATTCCTCAGCCAGTTTTCAATCCACCTACCTATTTCCCCACCGATACCCAGCGCGCGCACTTTCGCCATTAGCCGGCGGTGAGGTACCTTATCAAAGGCTTTCTGAAAGTCGAGATAAAGTATATCAATCGCCCTACTCTTATCGTACTCACTCAACATGACGTGGAAAAACTCGAGCAAGTTGGTGAGACACGACCTATGCCGTCTAAACCCATGTTGGGAGTCCCCAAGCAGCTTGTAGGAATCCAAATGGTCAACGATCCTATCAGCTATTATCCCTTCTAATAATTTACCTACAACTGAAGTGAGACTAATGGGACGATAGTTCCCTGGACTTTCGTGATCCCCTTTTTTAAAGATAGGGGTCACGTTGGCTTCCCTCCAGTCACCAGGCACCTGGCCCATCTCCAACGATTTGTTGAAGACTGTAGCCAGGTGGGGAGCCACCTGGTTGCGCACTTCTCGCAACACTCTGGGGAGAAACTGGTCTGGCCCAGGGGCCTTAAACGCGCTCAGTTTGTCTATTCTAGCGGCAACGACTGTCGCGGTACATCTAACACTATCCAGGCCAGCACCTTCGTGCCTCACGCCTGGCTCGGGGATGACGCGGGTATCCTCCCTGGTGAACACTCCCGCAAAGTACTCATTAAGCACATTATCTATGTCCGCGTCGGAGGTCCGCAGAACGCCGCTTCCATCCTATTAACATAACTGAAGAATTCCTTAGGGTTCCCCTTGCAGAGGCTTGCCACCCGTAGTTCTTCGTTACGTTTCGCTAGCCTAACCTTCGCCTTCACTTCCCTACACAGTCGGACATACGCTTCAGTGTTCTCGTGGGAACGATTGGCCTTCGCCCTCCTATACGCTACTTTCCTATTTCGGATAGCCGAAGCGATGTCACGATTGAACCACTTAGGCTGCGTTGAAGCAGGGGTGACCGGTTTTGAGGGTATGGCAGCAGACTGCAGCACCATAAACTCGTCCCGGAATGCACTCCACACTCCCTCAACATCGCCGCCAACCTCTAACCCATCTCTCCTACGCTATCCCTGAGGCTAACAAAGTTCGCCCGCCGGAGATCGAGCTTACTGCCTCTCGAGTTACTACGCTTCACCCGAGGGACGCACACACGGAACCTAATAAGACCGTGATCACTCCCGCCCAATGATTCGTCAACGGTGAGGCCAGTGACGAGGTTGTCTTCGGTCGTGAATACTAAGTCTAGAACGCTTTCGCCTCGTGTAGGCTCGTTGACCCACTGAGTGAGGAAGTTCTCATCAGCAAAGTCAACTAGCCTCCTCCATTCAGCATCGGCAGTCCTGCTTTCCCACTTTATGCCGCGACAGTTGAAGTCTCCTAAAACTACACACACCCTATCCCCTAGCAGGCTACTGAGTTCGGTGTACAGGGCTGTATCCTCCTCGAGGAGGAGATGCGGAGGTCTGTACACCAAGATTAACCTATAGTTCGTCCCTCCCACGTTCAGATCGACGCCAAGCAGCTCCCGTTCCGACCGGAACTGTCAGTCAACCGGACTCAACGTGTCCCTGACGTATTAGTACCCCACCCCCTCCCCACGGGTGCGGTCTTTGCGAAACATTCTATACCCGGGAATTTCGAACTCCCCAACGTAGTCCCTACGATCAGTATGAATCCAGGACTCGGTGATAGCAACGATATCCTGGTATTCTGATGCTAAGAGCGCCCGTAGCTCGCCAAACTTGTTCCTGATCGACCTAGCATTAAAAAGCATTGCACGGAGGGAGCCTCCCCTGTTCTGACCGCCCCCTAGCACGACCCGTTTCCCGAACAGCCAGGGCTGTCGGGAGTTGAAGAGACCCTCACTAACGAGAGGACAAACTCCGCAGGAGCCTGAGTCCCCTCCAACGTGGAAGGAGGGTGACTACCTGCTGGGGGGAGGGTGACTACCTGCTGGGGGAGGGTGACTACCTGCTGGGGAGGGTGACTACCTGCTGGGGGGAGGGTGACTAACTGCTGGGGGGAGGGTGACTAACTGCTGGGGGGAGGGTGACTAACTGCTGGGGGAGGGTGACTAACTGCTGGGGGGAGGGTGACTAACTGCTGGGGGGAGGGTGACTAACTGCTGGGGGAGTAGGTTTAACTGTTTGGGAAGCAGGATCAATTACTGGTTTGGGGGGTCCTAGTTTAAAAAGATTATACAAATTAATGTTCAGTAAATCACCATACTTCTTTTTCCCCTTCTGGTTAAAATGTATCCCGTCCGAACCAAAGTATTCCCCATTTCCGTAGAATGTAGGCCAAAAATCGACAAACTTTAGGTCTTTTTCCTCACACATGCGTTTAACTCTTTTATTTATGCTAATGGCTTTACTTAGAGTATAATCACTAGCACGCATTCGAGGGAGAATTCCTACGACCATACCCATGTCTGTCCTATCCCTAACCTTGTCAGTTAGGTTCTTAAATTCTTTTATAATGGGCTCTGTCTGCCCTCCTGTCCCTCCCAGAAAAACGTCATTGCCACCAACATGGACAATGATAGGGCAACTACTATTCTTGATATTAATTTTGCTTAATTCCCTATTAATTATCTGGCTTGTGTTTTGGTTTTGGTTTTGAGGGTCTTTTATTTTTGACCAATTTGAATTCTTGTTCCTCCGTTCTATTTTCCGGAATAGTCACAGTGTTTTCCAAGCGTGCCACGCTTTGTTCTAGATGCTTAATCTTACAGTTTAAATCTGCTGGTGTGTTTTTAGTTTGATCTTGTCCACTGGGTTGGATTTCCAGTGCGACGACCCTAGCTTCAAGCTTTTTTACTAATTCCTTTAGCTCTTTAACTTCCTTTTCGTGGTTGTCTCTAAGTTTACAAAACAAACATACACTAAGGGATGTGATATCGCTGATACTACCTTCAGGGAAGTCAACGCACCAATGATTAACTTTACATTTAAAGCATTCTGCTTTCAATTTAGCTGGCCCTGCCATATTTTCTCTTTTTTTTTTTTTTCTGAATACTCTGAATAAGATAAAGCGTTCTAGCAATGAAAACTATCAAAAACGTTCTGACCAGTATATAAAAAAGGGGGTGGGGGTGATTTCATCCCGCGCGTAGACGCATCCACCTACTTGCAAGTGACGTTCATCCCTTCCAGAAGACTACACCTCTCGCTGCTGCCGCACCGACCAAAGGTCTCCCCAGGGCCGGACAATCCCAAACGTGTCGCAGCTACCAACTGACAAACACTCGCGACGCAGGCATCACGGATTTTCCGCCAGGAGCGCCAGCGAGATGCAGCCCCTTACTAAGTCTTACTAGTCACTCACAAGCGGCCAAACTCTTAGAATCCAGTGTTCAAGGGATATCCCACCAGACCCAGAGTCTACGCCCGAGACTTTACGCTGGCCTGGCAGCCAGCTGGGCAGTAAAGCTCTCTCACCTCAGAGCAGTACAGCCAAGCACCATCAATTGGTCACCAAAGAACGGTCGCAGGGGGCTGGTCAGGCCATTACGGTTAGGAATGGGCTTAACGGGGCATTAGCCACACTCCATTCATCGCGCCCCTACGCCTGGGACCCCTCCATCCTAGTCTCTCTCAACCTACGAGCGTTAAATGGTGTTATTTATAGAGGTTCCAAAGCCTCTCTTCCCACGCATGAGGTAGCAGTAGGGTCCTAATAGTAAAAGAAGAGAAAAATACTTTATACTAAAAGAAAAGGTTTTTTTTTTTTTTTTTTTCAATCAGAGGAGAACATCCTTAATGTAAGCTAAAAGGACAGAGTAGGGATGGGATGGGGTCCTAGTAACCCACGGGACAGGATTGTACAACATACTTTACCCGCCCTCCCGAAAGAGAGAGAGAACCTAAAGAAACTGGCAGCCAATTTCTCTAGAATCCCACGACTCGGGACCGGAGGGCTGTCACACCCCAAGTATAAAGTTTACAACATCCAGAAAGAGAGAGAGAGAGAGAGAATGTAATTAAATAATTACATTGGACATTCAGACCAATCACACGCTTCAAAGAATCATTCAGGAAATTAGGAAGAAACTAAGTGGTGCGATTATTATAATCTTTTAATGGTGAGAAGATTCAACGTGCATCCTTAACTTAAACACTTCTTAAAGATTGTTAAACCAAATATGGAAAAAGGTGATGGAGTATATATACAGGGTTGGACAAAAGTTGTACAAATTTGAAATTAAATTATAAGCACATTGCAAAAATGATAATAAGAAAATCTAAGCTATGTAGAACTGCTAGGAATAAAAGATGAAAAACTAAATATGATATTAATAGTTGTACACACGCAGACCTCCAAATACCTCAACCTAAATGTTGTGATCTCTTAAATGAGATAAAAAAATATCTCTAAAAAGTTTAAAATTCTGAAGAGAACAAAATATCAGGTAAAATAACTGTTTAAACTTTGTATTCACAAATATTGACGGTATGAAGAGGTTGTAAACTCTCTGGAATATAAAACAACAGAAATACTAGAAAAATGCGCACTAGAAGAACGAATAAAAAGAAACAAAAATGCAAGAGAAATAGAAGGCCGTCAAGACTGTCTCACTGTTATTATTTTTTTTTTATTGGGTTCAAAATCCCAGCTGAGCCGTGAACGGTCAAGCTCTGAAGGACCAGTTCAACCTACAGCCCAAGTTAAGCTAGAATTAAAAACTTACGGGACTTGGAGGTCCTATTAGGTCCTACCTCAGGGTTGCTGACTCGATGTGGGCCTACCTTAGGCCTCAGTTGCATGAATTTACGATAAAAAACAAAAGGGGCACTATTTATGGTCTTCTTTCTAAACCTTGCAACAACAACACAACCTGCACTATTGCACGATGCAACAATCTTGTATCTAAACAACCAAACTGAACTGCAAGAGAGCTCTCTATAGGACCACACCCTGTAAGTACGGCATTCCACAAACGAGTAGAAAAGACGCGCAGCGCCCCAAAAAAATGATGTCACAAGAGTGCCCAAATAATGATGCCACAAGAGCCCAAAAATGCTAGCTCTAAATTAAGTGAGTTTTTCACTAACCTTACAATTAGGAGATGGATATATACAGGGCGTCCCAAAAAAATGTATACACACTTTAAATAATTATAAAGGCAGTGTTTATTAAAATACATTTCATTTTCAAAATGTAATAGAATCTACAGACATTATTTAATTGTTTTGTCAACGCCTGTTTTCAAACTGACGTCCGTTCTGGTCCAGGCACTGCTGATAACGCGAAGCAATGGAATCGCAAACATCACAAAACATTTCGTTTGGTATTTGTGTGCATTCTCGTTCAATGGCTGCTCTCAATTCAGCGACTGTTGCAGGTTTTATAGCGTAGACTTTGTCTTTTAAGTATCCCCATAAAAAAGAGTCTAGTGGTGTGAGGTCTGGTGAACGCGGAGGGTATTCTACGAAACCCCTTCGTCCAATCCACATCCACATCGTGCCAAGTACCACTCGCAATACTCCACTCTTCGGTCCGGATCATCTTCATTAATAGCATGGACTAATCTTGGAATGTAACTTTTCCATTGACAGCGCTCGCGTTGGACAGACGATTCTGAAATTCCTACCTCACGACTCGCTTGCCGCACAGATTTTCTTGGACTTTGGTGATACGTTTCCAGTACTCTTTCTTGCTTTGTGGGGCTTGTCGATGTCCGTGGTCTTCCGGAACGCTTCTTGTGGACATTCTGAACAGTTCCATCGGCTTCAAACTTCTCTAATTCGAGTGATGGTAAGTCGCGTTGGTGGATCTGTTTGAAACTCCCTCCTAAACTGTCTTTGCACTTCAACTGCGTTTTCACACTTCCAGTAGCATTTTAGAATGAATTTCCTTTGTTCAAAGCTTAGTCTGACTGCCATTATTAATTCTAATGGGTTTAACTTGGAAAGAAAGAAACATCAATTGAGCTATCAGCTGTTAAAGTGTGTATACATTTTTTTGGGACGCCCTGTATATACACCTTAACTTAATATATACAAGCAATGCTGCATCACTCAGCTTAGTCATCATATCGCCTTGGGACAACAATGGTTCTTCCTCTTCTAGATTTTCTAACACTCCCCACCGAAGAGGCATTGTTGCCATTACCTTCTGCAAGGTTAGCCAAGCCTTCTCCATGAGGCTGTAACTCAAATGTTTCATCTTGACTATCCGTGTTTTTGCTGATTTCTAAAGCATAGAGTTTTTGTATAGGTCTCTTTAATTTTCCTCCTGAAGTCTTTACCAGTGCAGACCTAACTAAATTGTCTTTGCCAACAAACAACTCTTCAATTATGCCAAGCTTCCAGCATTGCCTTGGTCTTTCATCCCCAATCATTACCACTTCTCCCACTTTGATACAATTTGCATTGGAGACCTTCACATTGCCTGATGGGTAATAATTGAGTTCTGGCAAGTATTCCATCTGCCACCTCTTCCATAACTGATCTTGTAGCTCTTCAAGGTACCTGAACCTCCTGGTTAACTCTCCTTGAGTGCTCTGGATAGGCTGCAAGTCTTCTGGCACCCTGGGGCTTGATGTTAATCGTTTACCACAAAGAAAATGATTTGGTGTCAATGGCTCTGCATCCTGCATACTGTTATAAACAAAAGTGATAGGCCTACTGTTTACCATTGCTTCTACTTCACATAAAACAGTGCAGAATTCTTCTTTGCTCAAATGCATTAGCTAGAAGTTTCTTTAATGGACACTTTACACTTCTCACTAGCCTTTCCCAAAATCCTCCCCACCATGGTGCTCTCTCAACAATAAACTCCCACTGTACCCCTTGGTGTGAAAAGTAGGATTGAAATCCTTCCTCTTTTAGCAAGGACCAAACTTCTTGGAGTTCCTTTTCAGCGTTTTTGAAGGTTTTTGCATTATCCGATATGATTTTATTTGGGAAACCCTTCTGTTCACAAACCTTTTAAAGGCCAAAAGAAATACATCACTACTTAAGTTGCTTACCAACTCCAAATGGATTGCTCTGGTGGTAGCACATGTGAAAAGACATATATAACCTTTGTTAGACTCCCCTTGCTCATACACATAGACTGGACCTGCGAAGTCTACTCCCACTACATCAAATGGGGCAGTATAGACACACCGTTCTCTTGGAAGTGGAGCCACCTTTTCATAATAAGGCTTTGCACTCCAACGCTTGCAAACCACACATTTATGCAAGACCTTTTTACTAATTGTCTAATTTTGGGAATCCAAAACTGTTGTCTGATCTCTATTATCACTTCTCTAACTCCAGCATGTAACAACTTATGATGAGTATCCAGGATCAAAAGTTCCACAAAGTGCCCCCCAGAAGGTAGCAAAATTGGATGTCTTTTCTCCTCTGGAAGGCCAGAAAACTGTAGTCTACCTCCTACTCTCAATAAATCCTGATCCAAAAACACATCCAAACCCTTGAGAGCAGAATGTGTTGGTAGAACCTGTAATGGACGGCTGGTGAGCAATTCCCTCTCTTCACCAAATTTTTCTTTCTGCTCATATACCACCCAATATTGCCTGGCTTGCTGAATCTCCTTACTGTTCAGAATTCCTTCCCTTCTTGTTTCTCCCTTAATAGTGTTGGTAAATCTATATACCCATGCTGTCACTCTTAACAACCTTTTCAGACTGCTAATATCCTCAAGCCTCAATATGGGGTCCTGCTGCATAACTTGACAACTGTTCACAGTGCATTTTCTCATTTCACTCAACCATTCTTCTTGAGCCTGGCATTCTCCTACAGTAGGCTGATTAGGCCAGTTTTTGCTTCCAAGTTTTAGCCACTCTGGCCCATTCCACCACAAACTTGACTGTGCAAGATCTTTCACTGAAATTCCTCGTGTTGGTAAATCAGCGGGGTTTTGGGTGCCTGGACGATGCTTCTATTGCTTGGGATCTGTGTGTGCTTGAATTTCCTCCACCCTATTGGCAACAAATGGTTCCCATTTCCTTGCCTGGCTTCTTAACCAGTGCCAAACTATAGTGGAGTCTGTCCAATAATAGCTTGGAATTTCATAGAGGGCCAAAGACTTTTGCACTGTAACTGCAAGCCGACTAGCAATAACTGCACCCATCAATTCCAACCTTGGAACAGAAAGCCTTTTCAAAGGTGCTACTCTGCTCTTTGCAGCAACCAACCTGCAACTTACTTCCTCTTGCAATGTGCCTCTTATATAAATACAAGTTGCATAGGCTTCCTCCTCACTTGCATCACAAAAGATGTGCAGCTCCAAATTGTCTGGACTATTGTTCAACTCTCCAAAGTACCATCTTGAGATTTCAATGTCTCCAAGATGTGCCAATTCTTTGAACCAATATTTCCACCTTACCACCATATGATCAGGTAACTCTTGGTCCCAACCAAGTCCAATTTCCCAGAGGCTCTGAAACCAAATTTTTTACTTTATCACAAATGGAGCCAGGAATCCAAGAGGATCAAAGACCTTTGAAGCCAAACTAAGAGTTGTACGTTTTGTCCACCTTGTCTCATTCTCAGCCAGCTCTACTAAAGATTCCCATTGAAGGTAAACAAATCCTCTCCTTGCTGCCAAACAATGCCTAGCACTTTTGCGTCTATTGCCCACAACTCCTTAATACCAGAATCCTCAATACTTTCTGCTGCATCAGGTACTACACAGGATTGACTCATAAACTCTTGTAATTGAGAATGATTGGTCTGCCATTTTCTAAGCTCCATGCCAGCCTCCATCATTATAGCTCTAGCCTCCATGAATATCTGTTTAGCCATTTCTGTATTATCCACGGAACACAGCAAATCATCAACATAAAAATTTTCCTTGTGTGTTCAATAGTGTTAGGATAGACTTCAGAATATTTCTTAAAATGGTACTGCATAGTATCTGCCAACAGAAATGGACTAGAGCTGAGGCCAAACAACACTGACTTCATTCTATATGCTTGAACCTTAGGTTCATTTTCCAACAAGTCTTTCGTATCCACCCACAGATACTTACTGCATCTCTGTCCTCTGGTTTTAACTTATCCGCAAAAAGGCTTGCTTTGCATCTGCAGTCAATGCTACTCTACCAAACCTGAATCTCAGTAACAAGGAAAATAAATCTGCATTTAAATTTGGCCCAGCATCCAAACAGTCATTCAAGGACACACCACCTTTGTCCTTGGCTGAGCCATCAAAAACTACCCTCAGTTTGGTGGTAGTTTTGTCTCGCCGTACCACTGCATGGTGTGGCAGATAATGTGCCTCCTGGCTCACCAGCTCACCTTGCACCCTTTCAGTATAGCCCTCCCTTACATAGCTTAGGATGGCCTCATTGTATTCAATTAACAACTCATTTTTTCTTAGCCTGTACAATGAAGTCTCCAACCTCCGATTAGCTAGCTGAAGGTTTGAACCGGGTTTGCAAGTATCCTTCCAAGGGAGGCCAACTTCATAGCATCCATCTCTAAACCCAATCCCTTTTTCAAATTGCTCTAAAACATCACTGTTCACTGTACTTGCCTGTTTGTCCTTTATGTCAATGGATTCAAGTTCCCAAAACGCTTTCAAATGCCTTTCCAAACCATGGCTGTTCTCCTCAATCTTAAAGAGAGCTTTAACCTCCATTTCATTGCAATAGCTACCATGTAGCATCCAGCCTAGCTTACTTTCAATAGCTATCGGGCCTCGAGATGTGCGGACAATATTACCAGTGATGAAGTCCCAATAATAGTCAGCTCCAATCAAAAGACTAATATCTTCTGTTCCTTCAAACTTATTATTGCCCAAATTAATTCCTTTAACTTGCAATTCTTGGACACATGCCATATCTAAACAAGTAGTGACTGGAGCACAAAGTTCCTCAATCTCTACAGCTTGGACCTTGATAGTGGGACTTTGTGGTAACAACCCCTTAACCAGAGCTTCTACCTTCTTAACTTTGGTCCGGTTTTGAACGGAACCCCCAAACCCAGAAATTCTTAAATTTTCCCTCTTAAGTTCTTTAACCTTCAATTTTCTGGAAATTCTGGTCTTAATAAAGCTACACTGGCTACCACTATCAAACAACACTCTTACAGTGGCTTCTCCATCATTCCCAATTAATAAGGCTGCATCTCTTTGCAATAATCCCCCTTTACTTTACTCCCTTTCATAGCAGTAGCATGTGCCACTGATGTGTCTACTTCTGGGGTAGGCCTACTAGGAGTGTTTTCACACAATAATGGCTGATGCCTGCCATGATATTTTTTGCACAAAATTTTAAACTTACAAAACCTTGCTCTGTGACCTTTCAAAAAACATTTAAAACATGCTGTGCACTTAGTTACCCTGTCCTTTCTCTCCTCAAAAGGTAAAGCCTCAGCCACCTCACATTTATATGACTTGAGGTTGCCTTCGCAAAATATGCATTCCTTGATTCCCTTTAATTTATTCTCAGAGGATGCATGTAGAGCTGACACTGTACCTGGGGTATTCCTTTTTGTAGAAACCTTGGTGCTGTGCCTGCCTTTGTCCCCTTGTTTAACATCCCACTGTGCAAACTCAATTCCCTCTCGTCTTGCTAATTCTGTGCCTAAAAGACTTAACATCTGCTGAAGGGGGATGTACACATGTTCTGTAGAGTGTCCCCTACTTAATTCAAGCAAAATTGAGCTAGGCAATTTAGACTCCAGTATAGTGACCAACATTATACCATACTTTTCCATTCCTACACCCAAGTTGTCCAGGGACCTATTTCTAACTTCAAATTCATCATATAACTGCCGTAACTCCTTGACACTATTGGGATTATTAACAGGAGGTATAGCTAAAAGTTCACGGAGGTGGCTTTTAATTAAGATCTCTGGCTTACCAAACCGTTTCTTTAATATATCCCAAGCCACATTATAATTAGCCTCTGTTAATGCTAATCCTGCTATTGTCTTTGCTGCCTCCCCTTCCAAGAGGGACTGCAAATAATTAAACTTCTCCACCGCACTTAACACGACTAGAATGAACTGCTGATTGAAAACTGTCTGCCCATCCTTGCCATTCCTGAATACTCCCAGAAAATGTTTTGAGTACAAGCCTCGGTAATTGAACTGCAGATCTGTTAACCTTAACTTCACAAACACCATTTGTTGAGGGTTGTGTTTCATTATTAGACCTGGTCTCTAACTGTACTGAGCTGCTAAACTCTTTTGCTCAGTGGCATACTTTAATTATATCATCAATAATCTCTTCAAAGTAAATTATGTTATTTTCTATTTCATCCTCTTCTATAAGAGCCTCAATTTTAACATTTACTTCACTTAGAGCAACCTTTTTAGTTTCTAATATGGAAAGCTGCGCAGTCACTAAGCTTAAATCCTCTTGCTCTATGGCAGAATCTATAGTGGCAATGACCTTTGTAATTAGACCTTTGTAGGCGCTTCTCCTTTTTTTAAACTTGTTCAATTCAGTTGCACTCATCTTCAATGCAAACAACAAATGGGCTCAATGCTAAATAAGCTGAATTGGCAAAAATACTTAACCAAACTGATCAAACGCAAATTTTGCTTTTTTCAAAAAAACTGAATTGCTGGGTGGGGTACTGACCAACCACCAGTATGGAATATCAAATTTTCCACCCAAGTAACTGGCGCACCGAAGTCTGCAACCTTCGCCTACGAATAAGAAACCAAAATTAACCAAACTGGTAAAAATGTAGGCCAAAAACAACGACAGACGAGTGGCCAAGTTTCGCAATTGGGCGACCAAACTTTCTACCTGGGACCTTAACCCTTTAATGCCCAGTGTGTGAAATTTTCATCGTTAACTTTGGAAGCAATTTTAGACCTTCCAGTTCCCAATGTGTGAAATTTAACACATTTCATATTTTATTAATTATGACCAATAAAACTTTGTAAAATATATTTTTCAGTTATTTTGGGTCCAATTAAACGATTTTTATATCCCAATTTTTTTTTTTACTTTTCGACTTAATTTGTGTATGAACGGGTTAACTCAATTATGCTCAACCCGTCTAGGCCTAACTTGGGCTACAATTTGCACAATCAGAACTTTGCCGAAAAATAGTCACTGACTCAGTCTTGGGCTAAAATCCGGTTCTGAAGGACCATGTTATTATTTTTTTTTATTGGGTTCAAAATCCCAGCTGAGCCGTGAACGGTCAAGCTCTGAAGGGCCAGTTCAACCTACAGCCCAAGTTAAGCTAGAATTAAAAACTTATGGACTTGGAAGTCCTATTAGGTCTTACCTCAGGGTTGCTGACTCGATGTGGGCCTACCTTAGGCCTCAGTTGCATGAATTTAAGATAAAAAACAAAAGGGGCACTATTTATGGTCTTCTTTCTAAACCTTGCAACAACGACACAACCTGCACTATTGCACGATGCAACAATCTTGTATCTAAACAACCAAACTGAATTGCAAGAGAGCTCTCTATAAGACCACACCCTGTAAGTACGGCATTCCACAAACGAGTAGAAAAGACGCGCAGCGCCCCAAAAAATGATGCCACAAGAGCCCAAAAATGCTAGCTTTAAATTAAGTGAATTTTTCACTAACCTTACAATTATGAGATGGATACACACACACCTTAACTTAATATGTACAAGCAATGCTGCATCAATCAGCTTAGTCATCATATCGCCTTGGGACAACAAGGGTTCTTCCTCTTCTAGATTTTCTAACACTCACCAACCAAACACATGCGTTACAATTACAGTATTGTAATAAAGAAAACACAATAAATCGTATGAATTACAGTTCACAACTACAAATACTTATTGTCTGTAACATTTGATTAAAGTTACAAAATTAAATGAGAGAAAAGCATTATGATGTCGATCGTGACAGAAAATCGCTGACAAAAACAAAAAGAAAGGAGGAAGATGTCATAAAAGCGATTCAGGAAAATTCAAGGTATTTCTGCAATTTTGTACTAAGGAAAAACAAGTACTGGGATTGTAAATCGGTGATTGGGATTGTAAATCGGGATTTATTAATGAATATAAAGTAACAGAATTCATAATGTATAAATAGAAAATATGTTAGGTTTATTAGATGGATTATAAAAGTAGGAAATAGGCCTTAGATGGTTTTGTACAAGCGTACGTGACTTTTTGCACGAAGCCAGAATAACAGGTTTTGTTGTGTTCCTACTTGTAATTGCAGTTAGCCAATCAGGCACAGGTTTAGCCGTCACGTGATGACCACCTCCAGTTTTGTCCAATTATGTAATTAAAAAAAATTTGTTTTCAGATAACACTAGATTTATATAATTAAGTAATTTAATATCATAAAATAGGCCAATAAAGTTGGTTAAATAGTATAAAATAACTAGGAAATAATAAAAACTACTGAAATCATATATTAATTACCGTTTCTTAAGTTTTAGGTGCAATAATAAATAAATGAACAGATGTGTAAAGTGCGAATGGAACAATGAAATCTGCACGATTGAAAGTCAGTGCATCGCAAAAGAGAAGCTAGAGAAGAAGAGTTGGCAGAAGTGCAGTCGAGAAGTTGTATTGAAATGATTTTAGTTCTCTCAATATCTTTATTTCAATCTCTGTTCAAGCCCGTGGGAAATAGGGCCTATATTTAAGATGAATTAATATCAGGAAATTCAATTAATTTTCCTCTAGGGCCAAAGAAATAATCTTTTATCCGTGGCCGTAGGCTTTTATTTATGTCACGCATGAGACTATATCGTTTTTGAAGGCCTACATGATTTTCGGTCAAGGCTTAACCTTGTCCATTGAATTATATAACGTAATTATAATAACGTAATTATATAACGTAAAGCTAATTTAATTTATGAACATAAGATTAAAAGTAAAAATTTTGGTGTTTCATAATAAAATTAAATTTATATTAATGGTCTAAAGTTAAATTCTGAAATTAATACAACGATAAACAATATTAGTTTACTTAGTTGTGGTCTAGTGGAAAAACTGAAAATTAATCCGAATAAAAACATCAATGATTACGTTATCATCCTCAGTGTTATTTATGGGAATTTTGTGTCGTTACACACCAACCCACGAACGAGTTACCTAACACCCGCGGGACACCCTGAGCCCTACCGCAGGGGTGTAGTGCTGCGGGAGCGCCGTTCCCGCACCCCCATTCATCCAAATTTTTTTTTTTTTTTGATACTTGAAAGTTGGGAACAAACAGACTGAGATGAAATCACTGGCTTCTGTGATTTCAAATTTTTAATATTCCAAGTCTAAATGAAGTATTATTATTATTATTATTATTATGAAATAGTTTAACCAGACCAGCGAGTCTCAACTGAGACTCTCATAGGGCTGGCCAGTAAGTGAAGTAACATGAATGTTATTATATACCGTACATTATATCAAGCCATAATATAGCTTGACATTATCATTATATGCAAAAGAAAATGCCACAAATCATAGAGATAGAGAGGAAAATTACAATGCATGTTGTTCAAACTTATTTATATTCTTGATTTAAATACACTTCAACCTGATGAAACACTAATTAATATTGAAGTCAAAGATTCAAAATACCACGAAATTGTTCCAGATAAAATGCCTATGCCACCCACCAGCGATATTGGTTTACTTAGTTAAAAGGCATATTTTTATTGAAATAGGGAGCCAAATTTTCTCCTTAATATGATTTGTAATTGCAAAAATTGGATGAGTTAATTATTACGCCTCGGTGTACTATCGTAAAATTCGTGTATTCAACTTTTCGCTCATTCTGGGGAGTAACCTGATTAACTGATTGATTTACCAGTACAAGGAAATAATAGCAGAATTTAAAATTATGTACCAACATGCCGGTATTTTCTTAGAGCTCCTGCACCTTAAAATTTGCCACTACACCCCTTCCCTACCCAAAAAGACTATGGGACTTCTAAAGAAAGTTGGTAATACACTAACTCATAATCTGAAAGACATGACCTAAATATTAATAATACAATAAGAATCACTTCTTATTGTTTCACAAACAAATAAAATATGTGACAACTCTTCTTTTGAAGAACATTTAAAGGAAGAGAATATTACAGACATTGATTTTGTGCCAAGTGATATTCTTCGTGCATACGACAAATGAAAACAAATTCAGCGACGAGTCTGGAGAAATACTGGATGAACTATACTCGTAGTTGCGCCTTTGTATTTATTATAATGGACATCTTTGGACGAGAGAAATACCAGACATCTTAAGAATTGACATATCCCTCTATATAGAGGAAAGGACTACAGACCTGTGTCACTAACGTCACGTGTTATTAAAATATTTATAAGACATTCGCTAAGGATGATTGTGCCTCTCAACTATGAGAGTATTATCGACGCACTCGAGAACGATGCCAGCTATGATATATTTTAAGTGTGACCATCGAATAATAGTTGCTAAACTGAAATATATGGTTATAACAAGGAATGTCGGTAAAAAAAATATACAGTAAGCTCCCCATAAACCGCATGAATTGGTGTCACGCAGGGGTGCGCGTCTAAGTGAGAAACATTTTACCCGGAGTCTATATTCAAGTTGCAATAAAGAAGAAATAAAAAATAATGAGGTACATTAAAACAAATACCGCATATACGCTTCGCCTCGCTTCGCTTAAACCACGCTCTCAAACTAAAAATTTGAACTGAACTCAAGAGACTTGAGGAGGAGAATGAGAGAGAATGTAGACACCAATCGACCAGGGAAGTACTCCGAGGTTAGGGGTGGGACGTTAGGAAGGAGACAGGAAGTGCTGCAACTCCCGTTTCTCCCGTCACTGTCCTCCTTAGCTGATCTTTCTCAGTGTCTCATTTACCCTGTGAGCAGTTCAGCTTACTCTCACACACACACTTTTCCCTCTATTCTTCACTACACAGACGCATTTTACACACTACACAATCTTTTCAATATATACATATATATATAAATGGCATCGTGAGCCTCAGAGACTTTGATTTCGGTTCTCTTCTTATATAGGGGTTGTATTTTCGCGGGCGCTCGCCTTTGGCCCCTCCTTCCTAAATTAAAAAGGAGACAAGGAACAGTAAATCAGCCGCTGTTCTGGTTTCACATGACTAATTTTGACCAATCAGAACACCCGCTCACCCACTTTCGTCACAGACCCTGTCATTCACTCTCACCCCCAGCTTTGATGGCCCAAGTGCGGATTAGAACCGCACGCGGTTTAATGTTCGGTTTATAAACAGTGCGATTTACGGAGAATTTACTCTATATAACTTCCTCAGAGAACGAAAGCAAGCTGTTACACTCCCAGAAATGTCATTATCCGAACCCGAAGCCAGTAGCTCAGCACCACAAGGAACAGTACTTGCTCCACTTTTTTTTTTTTATAAAAATGTCAACCAATATTGATAAGGAAGTAACCACTCATAGCACAGTAGCATCATTTGTGGATGACATAAATGAAAGCAGATAGATAAAAAACTCAAATTGTAAACACACACACAAGCATACAAATTTAACACCGAAAATTTTTACCTCGCAAGTTTTGGAAAAAATGAACTAAAAGTATGCACTACTATATATGCCAAATGGACAAAAAATTCATGGAGATTCAGAAGCAAAGTATTTTAGAATTATTATGAGAGAAGATACGAAATTTGAGCCACACAAAAAAAAATAGCAATAAATAAAGCCAAAATAATAACGTGACTGATATAAAGACCTTTCAAAAGCAACAAAAAGTAAGGATTCTTTTGAAAAATTTAATAAAACCAAAATTGGAGCATTGTTCAGTTCTTATGACCTTGTATTATAAAAGGAATTATTAGAAGAAATACAAAGAAATTTCGCAGGAAAAATATGTGGGTTGAAAGAAAAAATACTGGGAGAAGTTACCTGAACTAAATCTGCACTCACTGGAGAAGAGTGGAAAGAGAGGCACTATCATCTACACATAGAAAAGCATAAGGCTCTCTCCCAACCCTCATCTCCCTCCCCGACAGAGGCGGGTACAGAAAAAGGTTGAACAAATAGATTGACCCTGGAAAAGTAGCCAAGAAAATTTCACAGGAAAAAGGAGAATATACAAGCCAGCTCTACAATTACGCCATGCACACACACAGATCGTACACTAGATAGCACCACTGTATAAACTAGACAATTATATACTTGTGCCGATCGCATATCAACCACTTGGTATAGTCACAAAACGCTCGAATACAGGGTTTTCATTTTATACAAAATATTTACAGTTCTATTTACTGAGGTATCGGTCCAACAAAGACCCCCCATGACCCAACTTGAGCCTAACCCCAAAAGGATTGAGAGAGAGGTTAAAGTTAAACTCCCCATGTCTACACCCATGTACGCGCAGAGCCATTTCGCCGCCAAAGTGATGAAGTGCTTCTACAGGAAAGGGTGGAAGGAAGAATTAAGAACAGAAATCAGATTTTACACACCATGCCCTCACCCGTCACGTGCATTCAACCATTCCTGAATATCGCCGAATTTCAACTTGGGTCTCCGCTGTGAAAGGTGTTTATGCAGCAAGCGATATATTGAGTCATTCGCGGTGCTGTGCCACCACGACAGCAGAGAAAACCTCTTTCGGGTGACAATAATGTCCCAATTTTGTGACGGTGCTTAATAAATCTGACAGGTTGTGTGTGTGTA
The DNA here is from genome assembly GCA_023014485.1 of Bathynomus jamesi. Lineage (NCBI taxonomy): Eukaryota > Metazoa > Arthropoda > Malacostraca > Isopoda > Cirolanidae > Bathynomus > Bathynomus jamesi. Next base: position 211,637 of record JAJOZX010002632.1, on the reverse strand, counting down.
TATATATATATATATATACCGCTTGTAATAAAAAGAAAAGCAGTTAATTGTAAATAGCATAAATTTGCATTATTCAATTACGTCTGCGCAACTGTTTAGTTTTTAGTCTTATTTGTTGCTCGATTCGATTTCAAAGATTCACTCAGACGAATGTGACCAACTCCCGCTTCAGAACCACGAGAATGATTTTATTAATCGGTTATCATCATGAAATAATCAATCGATTATTTATGGTCTTTGGTTACTTATTCCATGTAATTATTTAAGAAACGCGAATGAAAGAGTCAGACTTAGGTTTTCTTATAAATAAAGCTTCGTAAAGAGCAAAACGCAAAATCTGCATCTTTAAGAGGCAAAAGTTAAAGGAAAATGCTTCATAAACTAGAATAAAATCGTCGTCAATTTACCAAATAAATAATGAAAGGTTTTTGAACTCTATAAATTACATCAGTTCCCTGTTCCTCAATTCATATTTATGACGTACAGATTCCAGAGATGGTAATTAAATATAATTCAACAGCATAGTTCAAAATAATAAATAAAGAACCGAAACGAACGTAAAACAACAAAAATAAATGTAATGAGAATTAAAAACGAACAAAAACGAAAAGAAATTAACTAATAAGAAATTGAAAACGAACGAAAGAAAATAAGGAAAGAATTAAACGGAATCAAAGTGAGTCCGAAATTTATACTCGAGACAGGAACCGAGTCTGTCGGTAGAGATGAAAAGACAGGCGCTGGCAGAAGGGATGCGATAGAGAAGGAGCGAGAGGGAAGACTTATGAAGGAGATTGATAGAGTTGTTTACTTCCTTTCGCTAATAATGCGATGTTTGTGTACACACAACAAACGACGCTACTCGCTTCCAGAGAACGATGAAATTTCGTATCTGCACTGAAGAGGGCGCTCTCTTCGCTAACATAATTCAAATGATTCACACGTTTTTAGCTCGTAAACTTCGAACATACGATGTTTTACTAACATCTTTTTTAATTTTCTTCTGTCATCGATTATTAATCAAAGTTTTAGTAAATAAATACATACTTTTAATATCCTCCATGATTTATTAGGGCTCGAAGTTCTCTTACAATGAATATTGACTGCGTAGAAGGGAGCCATTCCTTTGTCGTTCTCTTTACGAAGATTAAAAGTACACTGACACCGAATGAGAAATTAAATTGCGTAATAAATCTTACAAACATACGAATGTGTCCATAAATGAAACACAAAGTATGAGTGAAGTATATAATATACACTAAATATCTACCGTAAACATAATAAATGAAATAAAATAATTAGTTTGTATGGAAATAAATAAATAAAAAACCTTCCCCCCCCCCCCCACACACACACGTTGAATTTATGATGATTTTTGGTTGGGAAAAGGTTATAACAACGAGTGGTCAAAACATGGAATAAAGCGTAGAATGTAATTTGATAAAACGAGAAACAAATATGAGAAAGGCGCGGTCATAAAACATGAAAAAAGAAGTTTATAAAAATGTTAAAAAAAAATATTAAAAAAATAGAACGGAAGAGAGAAAAAGATGCAGGTAGTGACGAGAAATAGTAGTAGTGAGTAGTAAAAAAAAAAAAAAAAAAAAAATGAATGAAAACAGAAAAGGTAGAAGGAAAACATACTCAAAAACAAAGAATAACTACTTCGAAGTTGAGACATGTTTTGCTTATAGCACTTTAATAATTCTTTGAAAATGTTATTTTTTCATTAAATTCATTCAATCTTATTTGTTAATAATTTAATAATGAAGGAGTCGTATCAATGTTAGTTTGTCACGATAATAAAGATAATTTTCCTTACGTTTCTCTGGTTTTGTTAAAGAAAATTATAAGCAAGTTTTGTACACACACTTTTCATACTTTCAACTTTCACTAATTCAGTGTCAAGAATGAACAGTAGTTTTATGACCCACAATAATTATTATGCCATAAGCAGAAACATGTCAAATCGTAAAAATTGCACGCTTTAAAAATTTAAGGTATATATATACACGAGAGAGAGAGAGAGAGAGGGGGGGGGGGGATCTGCTTTAACGAAGCAGGAAACAAATGACGAATACTACTAATTGAATAAAACTGATTTATTTATTTATTTATTTATAGACTAAATACTTATGTATTTCTGCTTTCTTAATTAAATATTCTTCATTTCTTTATTATAAACTTCCGAAATGTTGAAGAGAGACGTACATGATCTATTTCAATCCCGGAAGTTCGTGTCATGGGGGTTATTCACAGCTTGTTTTCTTAATATAAATGGCACACACAATGCAGAAATATTTACCTACTCAGGCAAAAAGCTAGCGTAATTAAGTTTGAAAAATATTAATATATATATATAATATATGATGCAAACCCACATCATTCATTCATTCATTAATTTCACGCGTTTAATTGTGAAATTCATCCCATAAATATATACAGTATTGTATACTATATGCGCTCCTCCTCGAGTCCCCAGTCCCACTCTTTCACTAATCCCCCTTTTTCTCTTTTACTCCCCCTTTACCGCGCGCTTTAATTTAACAGAGCGGTTGCTCTCTTTCCGTGCTTTATCCAGTGAATCTTTACCTTTTCGGCCTCGAAGCGTCCCTTTCTCGTTAAGCGATTATTAGATTTTGTCTGATTTCATTCGCTGCCTTTGTCTGTGTCCTGCGGAAGCATCTCAAATGTGCTTCATAAGCCATTTATATGCAACTTATTTTGCCATAATCCTACTTGCAACCTCATTACTCTTCTTGCTGCTTACTCCCTCGCATACAGCTCTTTCTGTTGCGTTTTATTATTTGTTTATTTGACTATATTGCAGTTTTTACTCTTTCGTAAAATCGTAACAATGTAACTAAATATAATCTACTCGAAATATGACGTATGTCGTACGCCATTACAGGGTCGAATAGGTTACTGTTTCGTTACGATACAGAATACGTCGTTTCAAATTATTTCGAATCAATTTCCTCTCGATATAGTACAAAAACAAGATACCCGAAATCGATATAAGCAAGTTTACTTCTAAGCACGTCGAGTAATTAAATAAAGACCACAGCTATACTTTGTATTTCTTTGATTTCCTTTGAATGTAAACATCATGAAATTGCAACAATCGCAGAGAGGCTCCCCAACATGAGTAATATTGGCGAAGGTTTTTTTTTTTCGTTTTTTTTCCAAACAAACGATAAGTGGAGGTATCTGTTTTTACAGTTAAATATTTGGTGTTTATGAATGACTAAGAAAGTGTTTTTTTTTTTATTTGAATGAATTCTCTTAAAAAATTCAGAGGAAGACATCTAATGTTTAAAATGTATGCAAAATGTCAAGAAAAAACCTATATATATGTGTTACAGTCTACAGGGAATCTGTGTAACTAGGGATTTCATGAAGTCCCTAAAATGTTCAGGGATTTCATGTAAGGTTAAGTCGTGATATTTTCGTTAAACTAACTAAAATATCACGACTTAACCTTACATGAAATCCCTGAACATTTTAGGGATTTCATGAAATCCCTAGTTACAGATATTCCCTGTAACAAACATATATATATACACACACACACACGAGTGCAATGAGGACAAATTCATAAAAATAATGTAAATAAACTATTTAAAAATAATATAACGTACTTCACTGTCGAGCTTAAAGTGTGCTCATTAAGGTGCCTAAAACTCTTCATATATGTAATATAAATGTCGTAATAAATTATTCATAGTGATGATTTACGACGAAATTATTTTAATGAATGCGCTCCTCTTTGCCATTTTTGCTACTTTTTTTTTTCGTTTCTTGGGAGGAAAAATGTTGCCTCGTTAAAACGCTTTCAGTTTTTACTTTACTTGAAAGCTTTTTTATATATTACAGTATTAATTAATAATTAAAATGTCACTTATAGATGGAGAGAGAATGGTTACACACACACGACTCCTTGGAGACACTGGAAAGATTCAATGAGAACCAGCACGGATTCCGATCAGGAAGATTATGCCTATCAACTATTAGAGCACTATAACAATTAGCCTATCAACTATTAGAGCACTATAACAATTAGTGGTGCACCGATTAATCGGTATCGGCACCTGGCATGCCGATTAATCGGTATCGGCACCTGGCATGCCGATTAATCGGCCATGCAAGGTATTTTCCTAATATCGGCATGCCAGGTGCCGATACCGATTAATGGGTGCACCACTAAATTAACAATATCCTAGATGTATTTGAAAGCACTGAAACTACGATGTCATACACACGGATTTTCCTAAAGCGTTCGACAAATATGATCATGGTTTAATAGCACACAAAATGAAACACATGGGAATAATGGGCAAAGTGTGAAAATGGATCTACAGTTTCCCCAAAGAACGACAGCAGGTCGTAAATATTCATCAGAAGTGGAAGTACGCAGCTCAGTACCACTAGAAACAATACTGGCCCCACTGCTATTCATTATCATGCCAACAGACAGGCAGTGAAGTAACCAACAACAGTACCGTCATCTGGGACTACTTGGGCCGCTTTTAAAATTTTTTCCTAACAAAGGAAGCGAGCTAAAATGTTCATTTTCACATATAATACAGTACACTTTGAACATTCATCTATTCATTGAGACAAAAAAGTTTAAATCTAATTATTTTAATGGGTGTAGATACAATTTATACATATCTTTATAGTAGGGCCCTGCGAAGCTTCGAGATTTGATTTGATTTCGAATCGGGAGAGAGGATTCGATTTGATTCGTTAGCTTAGGCTCCGATTCGATATTTTCGAATCTCCATTAAGTCCGGTAAACAACATCAGTGTTGTTTTGAAGAACACTTTCGTAAATAAACACTTTTCTTTTTACTTACATTATAATTCAATCTATATACTGAGACCAATCTCTCGCGCAATAACACTTTTATCATACTTTAATACCATTGTTCCTCCTCATGATCAAATACTTAATATATTTTTTTTAGAAGGATTTACTTTGTCCTTTGTTCTCATGAAGATTTAATTAATTTTATGCTTATTACTAACTGTGTGTAGAAACACACTAATCTATATGTGTACAGTTGATTCGATTCGAGATTCGATTTGTTTGGGATGATTTGATTCGAGATTCGATTAAAAAGAAAATTGTGATTCGCAGGGCCCTACTTTATAGTAAAAGCCCAAGTTGCTGCTCCTGGAAGCTCAAGTAGCCCCAGATGACGGTATAGTAACATCCTTTGCAGCCGATACAAAGATCAGTAGAAAAATCAGTGATGCAAAAGAGGTTGAGGTCCAACAGAGAGACACGAACAGAATATACAAATGGTCAGAAGACAACAACATGAAATTTCACACACAGAAATTTCAGCTCTTGAGATATGGAAGAAATGAGGAGCTAAAAAAGAGAGTATATTATGCCCCAAATAGACAAGAAATTCAGAGAAGCACGAAAGCAATAGATTTAGGGGTTATAATGACCAACGATACAAAATTTGAGAGAGAAAATCAGATAGCGATAAACAAAGCAAAAAGGGTCGCGGAACAGGTACTGAAAACCTCTAAAAGAAGGGACAAAATGTAATGATCCCCCTGCTGAAAACACTGATCATACCAAAACTTAAATACTGCTCAGTCTTGACGTCCCCATATAAAAAGGAAGAAATTAGTAAACTAGAAATTCAAAAAAATTTCACAGCCAAGATTGACGAATGCAAAGAACTCAACTACTGGGAAAAACTAGGTAAATGAAATCTGTATTCTTTGGAAAGAAGAAAGGGGTACACCATAATTTACATATGGAAAATGATCGAAAAACTGATATCTAACCTCAAATTAAACCCAATTCACATCCAAACATCACTGGAAAATGGGAAAGGTAGAATGTGTAGTGTTCTCAAACTAAAGGCCCGACGAGGGACACCCTCAACACTGAAGGAAAATAGCTTGGTTTGCCAGGGGTCAAAGACTTTTTAACCAGCTTCCAAAGAACCTCAGGAACGTCACAGGGGTCAAAGTTGAATCTTTAAAAGAAGAATAGATTCCTGGCTTAGGACGGGACCAGATGAGCCGGGTGCGCCTGTCTCTGTGCGATGGAGATTACAAGAGAGTAAACTTGCTCCTCCACCGAGCCAGGCTTAGAGGTGAGGCCACCAGCTTGACCTTCGTGCGAAGCGAGACCAACGCACGGAACTGCTACGAGGTTACGAGTATATGTATATATATATATGGGGTGCAAAGAACTAAACTACTAGGAAAGGTTACGCGAATTAAACCTATATTCACTGGAAAGGAGAGAGAGATATACACCATTATTTACACTTGAAAATAATGGTAAAACTAGTCCCTAATCTTACTCTGAACCGTGTAACTCCCCAAACAACAATGGAAAGTAGAAAAGGAAGACTGTGTCATGTTCCCCAAATTAAAGGCTAGACAGGAAACATCCTTAACCCTAAAAGAAAATAGTTTTGTTGTGAGAGGACCAAAACTGTTTAATCAGCTAGCTGCCCACAGACCTAAGGAACACGAGGTGTGTGTTACAGTGGACATCTTCAAAACAAGATTAGACGCTTGGCTCAGAACAATCCCTGATGAGCAGGGCGTACCTGGCTATGTGAGGTGGAGAGTACAAGAAACCAACTCACTACTTCACCAGGCCAAGTTGAGGAGGGGCGACAAGCTTGACCTTCGTGAAATAAGGAATCATCGCGCGGAACATTTGAAAGATATATATGAAAATTATTTCACGAAAGTAACACGTGAAAAATATTTATGATGAATAAAACCACGAAGGAAAGGAAACACAAAATGGTGCTCAAGCGCTTTCGTCTAATGACATCCTCAGGAACACTGAGGTGTTCCTGAGGATGTCATTAGACGAAAGCGCTTGAGCACCATTTTGTGTTTCCTTTCCTTCGTGGTTTTATTCATCATATTATATATATATATATATATATATATATATATATATATATAATGGTGAAAAATTAAAATGTTCCTTAAATGTTGAGCAAAAATCTAGTTATAGTTGAGTCCCGAGACCCCAGGTGCAATCGTAGCAAAAGGCAAAGAGAGAGAGAGAGAGAGAGATAGATTCCCGCTGTTAATGAGCAAGTGGCTGACAGGCTCACTCCGTCACGTCGTCTCGAACCAAACCATTATAAAGGACTCCTAAAACCCGTTTTCGAAGGTTTACAAGAAAGAATTTCATTTAACAACTTTAAGTATTAAAAAAACTTATTCGTCTTTATATGTTAAGTAAAGATAAAAAGGGAATATTAGTAACTCTACAGTGGTGAGGAGTAACTTGGGAAAGTGTTGTAATAATATTCGCCATTCATTTATAAACTGCCTTGGAAAAACGTTGGGTCCTTCCTAGAACTGCAACCGAGGAAAGAACTATAAAATCCTTTAAGTTTTAGTATTACGAGTATATCTGCAGATTTCATAAGATCCGCAGATGTAGCTAGAAGTGCATTGCTATTTCTTTAATAATAAATATATGGAAAATTCTTGACATCTGTTTGAACTCTTTGCCAGCAGGACTATAGAAGTGATATGGGAAGTCACTAAAATAGGCGGGAGACGTCAAAACAAGTTTAAAAATGGTTGAGACCAGAACATGGGACGATGAGAGCCAACAGTAATTGCACTACTTCTCAACATGCGTCATGCGTCCGAAGACGAATCAAAGAGCAAAACAAACAAACAAACAAACAAACAAACAAACAAACATATAAAATTCTTCATGCGGCGATATGGAGACAACTTTTTCTTGCGCAAAACAAAGCTATGAAAAACTTTAATTTTTTTAATTTAAATTTTAATTGATGGTATAATGCCGAAGTCAATAAGGAATTGAATCTATTTTAATGTGCTGACTGAGCTTAATAATGATATGCATATTCATATTTTGGTGACCTTGTTTGACCTTGAATGCGAGAAAAAACAACCCTTATGTTTTCTTACATTTTTGCATATGCAACTATATATATATACACGTTTGTGTGTGTGTGTGTGTGTGTGTGTTACAGAGAATCTGTGTAACTAGGGATTTCATGAGATCCCTAAAATGTTCAGGGATTTCATATAAGGTTAAGTGATATTTTCGTTAGTTTTAACGAAAATATCACGACTTCACCTAACCAATCGTCAATGGTGTACAGTTGACCTAACTGGGCATTCAATTAACCTAATCGGGCATACAATAATTTTCCCGTAGGTTTAACGTTACATGAAATCTGAACATTTTTGGGATTTCATGAAATCCCTAGTTACACAGATTCCCTGTAAACACACACACACACACACACACACACACACATATATATATATATATATATATATATATATATATATATATATTATATTTTTTTTATTTGGGTTGTTTAACCTCTTTCGCAACATCTAAGGTCATATGACGGAGGAGACCTACAGCTTTACGTGGGATCCGAACCACGGGTCGCTACATAATCTGGGCGCGGAGGACGGTCTCCCATCCAACTACTACCCAGACTTAATGTCGCTGATCTTCGCGAAGCGATGTTACGACATTGGCCACGACGTAGCATATATATATATATATATATATATATATATATATATATATATATAAAATAAATTTTTTAAATCTATTTGTACCTTATGAACAGCGTTTTCACACCCTTAGTAATTGTTTGCGAAGCCATCTGCAATTTCATTTGATATCTGGCCATTATATTATCTTACTTCATTTCAAACAGTTGTCTTGTAATAGTTTATCTCTCGGTTTATATTTACATTAAATTTAAAATCTATTATTATAAAACAACTTTACTAAAATATACTTTTTATAATCCAATAAGATGTTGTACACAATGAATATAGTTTTGATAATGATAATAATAATTAGCGACCCGTTTTACATACTGTAAATTCAGGTTGAGACAAATACCGACTATTATTATAATGTATCATTTTTAACCTTTATAAATCGTATCCATACTGTAAAACTGATAAGGAGACACGAAGTATTATTTTTATATAATTCAACAGTTATATTTTATTGAGCAAATATGTCCCATGCTTTTAAAATGTATTATTACTTAATTGATACAAGTAAGATGTATATCTTATTCGCTGTATTTTTTGTACGTGTTCAATATCCGGTAGAGTTCACAAATATTTAATTAGTAATATACGCATGAGAAAAATGAACCAAAGCGTTTCCTTTCCCGACCGTTTCAAAAGGTTAATTATAAATAATACGACCAATGAAAATCAGCTTTGAAAATGACATTGACAAACGAACCAATCGCAATGCGACTAAAAAAAAATAATAATAATTGCAGGAAGAAACTCTATCGCATCATACTAATTGCGAACGTCGAGGAAGATTACGAAGGAGACAGTCCCGCGCGCAAGCAATCAGATGGTTACACACACATACTACTACTTAGATTTCAAAAAGCTTTTGTCGCGCCGAGTTCCTTCTTTTGATTTAATTTTAACTTTAAATTAATTAAAGAGGCAAAAAAAAAAAAAAAAAAGCCTTATCGTTATACGACATCTCAGACGAGAATGCTTCAACGTTCTCATATAGGTTATATTACATTTGTATTTCTTTGTTATATAATTATACTCAATTTGTTCCTCTTCAAGGCTACGTTTGTTTCGTTTTTATAGGCTATAATAATGCATCCGCACTTATAACCATGCAAGCAGTAGTTTTTTTGTTTAAGTAATAGTAATAATGCCTAATGTATAACATTTAGCAGTTGGATACACTTTCTTTAAAGTTCATTCATCTTTTCTTCGTGTGGGAAGGAGGGGCCAAGGGCGAACGCCCGCTAGAACGCCCCTGCCCACCGCCCCATAAAGGAAGAGAGTCAAAATCAAGGGCCAAGGCTTTCGAGATGCCTGGAGACACTGCGCTTGAAAGAGGGGGGAAAGATGGATTGAGGAAGGTTGTGCCAGAGTTGATAGATTGAGTAGATGAAAAATTGAAAATACCGATTAACCCTTGCTGCGTTAAAGAGTTGGACAGAAAAGGAGTGAGAATGTATCGAAAATCTATCATCTCTAAAGTCGTTCTTTCCTTATTTAAAAAAAAAAAAGGTTAGATTGGGTATGTTTGTTTACATTTTAGTAGAGGTTTTTTATTCAATTAATAATTAATAATTAATAAAGGATATTGATCTTAAGTTTCAAATATCACTCGAGACCTCTCTTACTTCATAAACACACTTATAATTTAACAAAATAAATTCATGTCATGCGAGTATATTTTAAAAGCGAGATTTATTTTAGTATAAATAATTAAATAACATTTTAAAACATACTTGCAGTTTATACAGAGTTACACACACACACACACACATATATATATATATAATTTTAAAATATATATATATAATTTTAAAATAGTTCAAAGAAGTTTGTTACTAATGGCAAAGTTCGTCTTGAATTAAGACCAATTTTTCTCAGGCCAAAGAATGTAATTACTGTTTTGGGCATAAATAAATATTAAAATTTTTACATATGAAAAAAATGATATATTAACATTATTATATTATGTTAATATAATATTTTGTCGTAATGGAAGAACTCGGCTCAGATTTATACTTCATGACAACTGTATTAAAGAGCAGTTTGGCTGTAGGCGAATTCTCTCTTTTGTGAGCGAAATTTTTATTTGTGGTTCCTTCAGAAAAACGAACATATTTTGGTTTTCCTTTCAGGCATAATTTGGGCTTGACCCCGACTAAAAAAAAAAAAAAAAAAAGTTAAAAAAAAATACCGAAATGGATTTTCCTCTGCAGACAGACGGAACCAACTCGTTCCTACGAATCATTAGTAAATTGTATCAAAAACAAACTAAATGAAACTTTAATAAAAAAATAATATAATTACTGAACAAGAATTATTAAGTTGTCATGAAAGCGGATGACGAGTTATTAAATTATATATGACGACAGAAAGTAATTAACCAAAGTGATTCCCGACGAAACTTTATCGATTTTCAGGTAAATACTATAAAATTTAAAAGGTCTTCATGGTTTCACACGATCGCCGGTCAAAGGGTTCATTTACCCTAGTATGTAAAAATCCTATTTCAGGGACAAAACTACAGGGTGTCCCGTAAGTCTGGACCCATAGGGATTTATAATATATTTTTTTATGTTATTATTATTATTTTATTATTATTATTTTTTTATGATGATTTTTATTTGTGGGGCCACTTGAAAGCCAAAGTGTACGAGGTCAAACTTCAGAACATTTTCCACCTTAAAGCACGCATTGTGGAGGCGTGTCAAGAAATTTCTGCGACTGTGATTCAGAAAGTGCTGTCGCAGTGGAGATTGCGTCTTCAACTATGTGTGCGACACAACGGCGGACACTTTGAACAGATTATGTAATAAATTTTTGGACTATTTTGTAATTTTATTATTTTTCCCTATGGGTCCAGACTTACGGGACACCCTGTATGTATTAACTCCGGGAGTTATTCAAGAAATCAGTGTGATATAAAGTTGTTTTTCTTATTTCAACGTGTCACAATCCAATTCAGTACTCGATATTCAAATTACAACAATTATCGTATTAATAATAACGATTGACTGTCCCCAAACACCAATCGTATTAATAATAACGATTGACTGTCCCCAAACACCAATCGTATTAATAATAACGATTGACTGTCCCCAAACACCAGAGAGATCAATGAAATACAAACCATTTTTAAATGGCTCAGGACAAACGAATTATATATCTCAAATAAGACAATATCGTGATTATATATATGGGCGCGAGGTAGCTCAGTGATTACGGGTTGCGGACTCAGAACGGGGAAGCTCTGGTTCGCTCCCGCCTGCTGGCTCTTGAGTTGGGTTAACTACGTTGCCAACCCTGTTATTACTCGGGGAACGTTCACTCGTGGGAAAATGAGCTTCCTGGGTGTTTTTCATATTATATTACGGTAGAGAAAAATTAACCTATAACCGAATTTGAATCACAAACTGTATTTTTAACAAACGAAAGACCCGTTTGAACACTTATTCTCCTTCATTATAAAAAACCAGTTAAATAGAGTAAAATTGTCGTCATTCACATTCCTCCTTCTTGGTTATGAAAGTGTCTCGCAATTTATGTCGAGTGTCCCAGTTTCAAGGCACGTCTACCCGACTGTTGTTAGAGAAAACGTGCAAATAAGGTAGATCGAACAAAATTAAATAAAAAAATAAAATTCACGACTATATATATATATATATATATATATATACACACACACACTGTACAGTATATGCCTAAATTCCCAAGCGCACAACAGGGAACCACTTTTTTACCCATTAACTCTTATTTTACAGATCGGTCGAAGAGATACTTTTTTGAGGTTAGGTTAGGTTAAGTTAACCTAACCTAAAACAAATCAGAGGGTGTGTAAAGACTAAGGAAACACAAAGGACGGCTTATTTCGCTTCGAGTTTTTTGAGTTAAAATCCTAACGCGGGCGAAATTCGAAAAAATAATCATTGCATACGGTAAGAAATACGCTTTCTCTGAACTTCCTCGCAAAACTCTCGCCGCTCTACCTTAACACAAGCGAAAATCATTGAAATATTGAATAAATAAATAAATATATATATATGTATATACAGGGTGTCCCATAAGTCAGGCATCATAGGAAAAATAATAAAAAAAGGCAAAACAAAAGCTTTTATTTACAGAACGTGCTCAATATGTCCACCATTGTTTTCAATACACAAATTCAGACGTGATACCCAGTCAGCAAGCACACGGTGAATGATGTCAGGAGTAATGGTGTTACATGCCCCAATAATGCGCTGCCGCAAATGTTCAACACTCCTAATTTTCTCTGCGTATACCAACGCTTTCAAGTGGCCCAAGAGATAAAAATCTAGTGGCGTGAGATCGAGGCTTCTAGCTGGCCATTCCACAGGCCGTCGACGTCCTATCCAATGACCAGGGAATTGTTGGTATAGGTATTGCCTTACTTGGGTGCTGTAATGTGCAGGAGCGCCGTCTTGCTGGAACCATGTTGGGAAACTTCCTTCTTCGTTCAAGACACTGGGAAATGCTTCTTCCTTGAGCATACGTAGGTAGGTGCCTCCAGTGGCATGTTCATCGAAAAAGAGGGGGCCTATGATGCGATCCTTCCAAATGCCACACCATACCATCACCCAAGATGCACCTTGTTCCTTTGAAGAGGTATACCAGTGAGGGTTGTTTTGAGATCAGTAGTGGGTGTTCTGTCGATTTACCTCACCATTTCCATAAAAAACAGCCTCGTCACTGAACAGAATGGTGGACGGGAAATTGACATCCCGAGCATATGAATTATGGTTTGTAGAAATAGAAAAATATGAATTTCTCCTATGATGCCGGACTTATGGGACACCCTGTATTCTGTAACACTATATTCACCAGGGTTGCCTAGTAGTAAAGTGACGAGCAACGAATCTGAAGGTCCCGACTTCGAATCTCGGCCATAAAGGTGCTTCTTGGGGGATTTCTCTTGTAGAGAAGTGGTTCGGATCTCACGTAAAGCTATAGATCACATGACCTCTTTGATGCTACGAACGAAGTCAAACAATTCCTAACACCATTAATATCCTGTAAAAAAAAAATTAAAAAGTGCAACCGCTATACTCTAACTGACAACTGGTAGTGAACACATCACTGTAAGTAATGTGTTCACCACCACCTCCAGATTACTTGTTTTAGGATATCAATCATATCATATCATATATCTCTTACTGAATAAACTACGTGTCAATTCATACTTTAACCATTAGTGTTAAACGTGTATTGTCTCAAGATTTACCGAATAACCACATTAAAAAGCTTTCCAAGACCCTAATTATATATGATGGATTATGCGATGGATATTTTTATGCTGCAGAAGAACGTCTTCTATCAACAAATTAAGTGTGTCAAAACCCAAAAAAAGTTTCTTTAAAAACACAACAAAGATAATTCTTCCATCTTCAAATACGCCTTAAATCCCTCGCCAATTTATAACTCGTGTGTGTGTGTGTGTGTGTGTGTGTGTATATATATATATAGATGCGTTTTTTCGCTATTGTTTAACTGTTCTCTTTTCCACCCTTCTCACTTGAAGGCCTATATAGTGTCAGAAAATAATTACAACAGTCGTTTTGTGTGTGTGTGTGTGTGTGTGTGTGTGTGTGTGTGTGTGTGTGTGTTGTGTGTTTTCTCCCTTGTATAACATCCCTTCATATATAAACACAAAAAAAAAAAACTTGAAACAACCAATCGAAAATGTTACTGCAGAAATAAACATGGTGAGTGCAATATTTGCATGGTTGAATTAACCTGGATTGTTTTTGGATTACTTTGTTTGTTGGAACCAAATATTTTTTCTGTGGTAAAATCACTGCAGTCATAAAAATATCATTTAATTATAATTACGTCATCAGTACAAATCCTTTCCCTGTCAACAGAATTCGACCCCAGACCCAAAGTTTTGCAGCTGTTTGGCATCAATAAATTGTAATTGTTTGTCTGTAAATGACGGTTCTGTTCTCGTATAAACGAGTAACTATGAGATGTGAACCTTCTGATTTGTAGTACTTGGAAAGTGATGGCAATTATCATAATAACTATTATTACTGTTGTTATTAAAAAATTAATCATTATTATTACTTACTTACTTCACAATATTATCGATATAAAACTAAAAATAGGCTTCTTTAGCGTGAATTTGCGCATAAAAATATATAAATCTTGAGCCGATTATAATACTGCGACTTTCAACATGTAAACAATGAGGCACCGTATAAAAAAGTAACTTATTATTTACGAAACATTTTAATTAACATAATAATTAACAATAAAACATTTGACCTTGGACTTTAATGCTTATTCTATTCTAGTTTATCAACCATGCCTTATAAACTCACACTGAGGTGGTGTGGTCTGTGGAAGGGTTGAAGCCGAGAAGGAGCCGAGAAGGAGCCCAACAGAAAGGAAAAGAACCACCCGGATTCAGAAGCCGTCTAAAGGAATGGCCATCTATTTAATTATACCCCTTCTCTGTTAAAGAAATGAGGCATAACTTACCACGACATTGTCCACCGGTTAAAGAGAGAGAAGACCACCAAGGTATTAAAGCCCCACCCCCGACCCACCTCAATGACCTCGTTATACGAGAATGGTTTTACTAGTAACTAATGCGGTTTTTAGCATATATATATATCGTAAAGAACGACGCTTTGTATAGAAGAATTATCCGCGCAAGATGAGAGCGAAAGAACGAAACAAATGAAAAAATGAGGTAACCACCCGGGAATCGAACCCGGGATCTTCCGATTGTCGATCTGACCGGGAATCGGAAGATCCCGGGTGGTTACCTCATTTTTTCATTTGTTTCGTTCTTTCGCTCTCATCTTGCGCGGATAATTCTCCTATACAAAGCGTCGTTCTTTACGTTAATTATACTGCGTGTTTGCAGTTATATATATATATATATATATATATATATATATATATATATATATATATATATCATTTTCTTGTAAAAACAAAGACTTTCACAGCTGAAATGTTTAATAGAATCAAAGGCTAAGGAATTCTAAACATATTTAATAATATTCCTTTGTTTCTACCATTACTAAAAATGGAAATAAAAAATACACAACTTCCGGTGGAGAACTATTTAAGGGACGTTATTTTTAGTTCTTAAATTTATAAAAAGAAGCGAATCAACTATTTCCCGGCTCTGGACACCAAAATGAAACTAAACACAAAGTTTCCTGTTTAATTTATACGCCTTCTAAGTGCTGGATTAACCTCACAGATATTAAATAGCGATGAAGGGACAGTTGCCATTAAAAAAATAAATGATACCTGTAGGTATGTCTTTATATCAGGTCATCCCATAAGTAATGTCGTTTTTTACGATAGATTAAGTTTAAACTAGTCCTACTCGGTTCAAGCATAAATTTTCCGAAGGTTATATCTAAGAGGAGATCTATCGTGTTTCGATACATACTTTACAGACCTTGACCAGTGAAGACGTGTGTTTTGCTTTATGTGAACCCCTCATAAACATGGCGGTATCAGAAGAGCATATCAGGCATATAATGCTTTACGAGTTCTAAACAAGGAATAGTGCTGCTGAAGCAACGCGAAACATTCAGGACGTTTATGGCAACGATATTCTGCATGTGAGGAAATGTCAAAGATGGTTTCAAAAGTTTAGGAATGGTGACTGCTGTTTGACAGATACAGCACACACTGGACACCCTGCTGAGTTTGATGATGACCTGCTGTTAGCCGCACTTGAAGAAGACTGTTCAACAACTGTCGAAGAATTGGCCCAGAAACTCAATTCATCCCCGTCCACCATCCATTCATCGACATTTGCAACAACTCGGGAAAGTGCCTAAGTTAGGAAAATGGGTGCCACATGAATTGTCGGTCGACAATCTGAGGGTGCGGGTAAACATTAGCACAGCTCTTCATTCCCGTGAACTCCAAGATCCGTTTTTGCACCGTTTAGTGACTGGTGATCAAAAGTGGATACTGTACCGGAATGTTAAGCGCCGTCGACAGTGGGTTTGTGCCGGAGCCAGTGACACCACAGCCAAAACCAAATCTTCACCCTCGGAAGGTGTTGCTTAGTGTTTGGTGGGATAAAGATGGTGTAATACACTTTGAAACCCTACCACACAACCAAACAATCACCGCTCAAGTCTACTGTCAACAACTGGATTGATTGAACACTGCATTAAAATAAAAGAGACCTTCTTTGGTTAATCGGAAAGGAATCGTGTTCCACCACGACAACGTACGTCCTCATACCGCTGGGATCACTTCTGCAAAAATTGAGGAGCTTGGGTGGAAAACCTTCCACATCCTCCATATTCTCCAGACCTTGCGCCTTCAGATTATCATCTCTTCAGGAGTCTGCAAAACTATCTTTACGAGAAACAGTATACTTCTTTAGATGACCTGCACACCAGTCTTTGTACGTTTTTTGCCTCAAAACCGCCTGAATTTTATAAACATGGCATTGAAAAGCTTGTAGGACGTTGGCAGAGTGTCATTGATTCCGATGAAAATATATACTAGATTAAAAAGTTTCAGTTGAGTTTTTATTTGTCCTTCAAATTCCGATCTAAAAAACGACATTACTTATGGGATGACCTGATACAGTAGTTCTCAAAAAAAGCACTTTAAATCGATTTTACTTTGAAATAAATATTATGAATTCTGGGACACAAATTATTTATAAATTAAACTGTAGACAGAAAGGAAAAGTTATGGGTTAGTTTCTCAAAAGCAATTCTCTACCCATAGACTTCTTCAGGGTATGAACAGCTCTCATTCCTCATTGGCATGTATATAGAGGACCAACGTACTAACGAAACTTTCATACGTGGTTCATCATCACTTATAGATAGATAGGGTGTACGAAGGACTGAAATAAAATAGAAATTTACATCAATAAAACTAATATGTACAGGGTGGACCCCCAAAACAGATACTCTAACAAATATGAAATTAGTTTTTGGTTAATTTATTTATTTTTGTCCCACTTTGTACGTTGTCTTACAAACAGTGGCCACCTTTTTCACTGAAGCGATGAAACCACAATTCCAAAGATAACTAAATGAAACAAGTTATATTAAACCTCTTACAGTATATTGTCCTTAAAATGAGTAATAATTTATTTAAATCGGACGAGAAGTCTTTTTTACAAATTGAACTTTAATAATAGTTGTAAAACAATGACGTTGACGAGAAGGGTACTTAAAGACTTAGTTGAACATTAAAAAAATTTACAATGAATAAAAACCAATTTAATAAAACGGTATTCAATGTGTCTTCAATTTAATTATTATCAATGACCAATTGTATCTTTGTGCGCCACTGGGAATTGCTGTAGAAATGGCGTCTTGATCGAGCTCATTTTATGCTGTTATCATAAATGCACTCTCAAAGTTGATTGATATCTTGGATATTTTATCTGTAAACTTTGTCAACTAAGCGTCCCCATACGAAGTAGTCAAACTGGATTTAAATTCGAATTATTTGGTGGCCACTCTTTTGGCGCGATAAAATTGGGACATTGTTCTTACAAGTATGCAATGGTGTACTGGGACCGATTCAGCGACACGAATTTAGCAGTTTTTTCTACTTTCGTATTGTCAACTTTAATTTTTCACAACTATTGTTGAAGTTGAATTTGTAAAAAGACTTCACATCTGATTTAAATGAACTACCTCTCATTATGAGAACGATATAAAGGGTTTAATATAATTTTTGTTGCATTTAGTTATCCTTGGAATTGTGGTTTCGTTAATCTGGTAAAAAAAGGTGGCCACTTTTTTGGGGACAGTGTATGTTTATGAAAAGTTCATAACATAAATCTTGATACGTGCATCATTTGTACCTTGAAAAAGTGTGTGTATTGGCGTATCAGGGGGTGGTAGTGTGAAATGCATCAACAATTCGGTTACGTAAATGGTTATATTAATTACACAGGCCTGCAAAATTGAGGGTCCTAAAAACTTTTTTGAAATTGTATGCTGGTTTTATAGGAATTTGGGGTGCTAAATCCAAAAACGGCCTCAGATTTGCTCCATCACGTATAGTTTTTTCACAATTTGCTATGACGTTTTTATGTTGTAATATGTTACTGAATAAAATAAGTAGTGAAGAATTACCACATGAGACCTATTTCCTGACCATTTCTGAATATATTTATTTTAAAAAACTATAAAACTTGGATACTTACATCTTTACTTAGTGGAATGGCTTAGTAGTCCTGTTTTCTTTTGCCAGTGAAGCTGCGCCTGTTACATTTCCTTTTGTGCGCTGCTTCCGGATTTTCACGATGCAGCATCCAGCAATAATCCCCCATCATATTAACGTTCCACCGGCCTTGGTATCTCTTTTCCATCTCCTTAATGTCTTGATGGAAACGTTCTCCCTGTTCCTCACTTACTGCACCTAGATTTTCTGGGAAAAAGTCCAAGTGTGCATTCAAGAAATGAATTTTGATACTCATTGAGCATCCCAAAGCTTTGAATTTCTCCAGCATGTTTTCAACAATGAGTGCATATTCAGGGTCCTTATTATTCCCAAGGAACTTAGTAACCACACTGTTGAAGGAATTCCAAGCCTCTTTTTCTACTTCAGTCATCGTAGACAAGAAGTTTTCATCTGACAGCAGTCTTCTAATGTCTGGGCCTACAAAAATACCTTCTCTTAATTTTGCTTCTGATAGGTTAGGGAACTTCTTGCAGAGGTACTTAAAGCATTCTCCACTTTTTTCTAATGCCTTAACAAACTGTTTCATAAGGCCTAGTTTTATATGAAGAGGTGGTAGAAGTAGCCTACTTTCTTTGGGTCAACAAGATTTTTACGCAAAATATTCTTGCTTCCAGGTTCTAGAGATCATCTTTGTGGCCAGTGTTTTTGCTCCCAGTGTTGACTCTTTGCTCTGCTATCCCATTCACAAAGGAAACATGGGAACTTAGTATATCCTCCCTGCTGCCCCAGAAGCATGCACATTATAGGGTGGAGCGAAAAATACTTTTTTTCTAGTATGAAGTTCTAATAGTGATTAAAAGTTGCATTTAGTGGCCGATATATACCTGCCAAAATATGAGTTCATTTGTTTAATATTTTCAGCTGCCACCAGGGGGCTAAAGTTAACACAATTTTGGGTAAAAAGGAAAAAAATGCTTCTATTTTAGGTTTATCAAACTATTATAAAATTTTATCTTAGAATTATCTAATAGTTTGATTAAGATTCTTAAATGATAAGAATTCGTTTTGTAAAAATGCCTTTTCATATGCTTAATATCTTCAGCTGCCACAAGAGGGCTGAATGTAACTTAAAAATGACAATTAAGTATGATTCTGTATTTACTTGAAAAAGGGAACAGTAATAAATTAGGATATGTCTCCTCCTTTATACTGGCTTGAGACAGTTAAGAAACGTTATTTCGTGCCTTAGCGGAGTTACCACCCTTTCCCCAACCAACCTCCCTCTAAAAAGGGTTCTTGCTGAAGACTATTTAGTAATTTGCTTTTGTGTCAAATTTTGGCTGTTTTTTCCTTGATTCTAATGTAGCACGAATCCAACCGTCGCTGTTTGTAGGTCCGCAGACTGATCCAGCAGCGTCTGTAACGAGCTTGACGCTTCTCTCTACGGCTTGTGTATGACATGGAAACTGAAATAATTCTGAATGAAGAGTAGTACCATGTTTGATGCATGATTCAATATCATCAAGAGAAACTCCTTTGGTTATCGGTGGTTCTGCTATCTGAAAATCTTGCCACATAATGAGATCTGTATAGTCTTTGGCATAAAAATTTATTTCTGGCACCTTAAAATACCTGATAACATCTGTTTCTTGAATGCATGCCCTTGCTTTTATGATACGCCTAAATCCCAACTGACGCACATGCTCCCTTTCATCAGCTATCATTGCAATGAGAATGTTTTCTTGATTTGCGTAATATGCATTTCGCTGAATGACTGAGTCATGTACTCTCCTAAGCTCTTCACGGAGATACCGGCTTCTTGCAATCATATGCCACATATGTTTAGCACCATATTGGCATAATGGTTTACGCTTTATCTGAGACCACATTGGTGCGTATACCCTAACAATGAAAGTAGCTAATTCTTGTAAATTGCCTGAAGGATTCTCTGTGCTTGCATATAACCGCAGAGTCCTGTTTGCTGTGGTGAGCCACCTTGAATGTGATATATTGCCTGGACTCTTATGACTAAGACTCTTTGAGAATGTTCCACTTGATATAGCCTTGTGAATTTCAAGAAGGTATTTCTGGTCAGTACTTATGTCATCTACATCAACTTCACACATGTCCTCTTGAATTTCAATGGGTTTGAAGTTAACTATGGGAAGCTTTTCACAGTCTGAAAGTGCTCGGCCAATTTCTCCTGAAAATGCTCTTGGTCCAGTAGTGGTACCATCCAAGTGATGAAACAGTTGGCGCAATGGAAGTTCATTAAGGTGTAAAAGGCATATCAGCCACTGCAATGGCTTATTAAAGGCTTCTTCCAGTAATCTTATTGTGCCTCCAATACTACCAGTGTTAACCACTGTCGAATCACAGCCAACCGCAACGATGTTCCCTATATCAACATTCCTTTCTTTCAAGCAATTCACTAGCGCTGTGCAAATGTATTTAGCTTTGCCACTGGAAGGTGTCACATGTGCAAAGTACAGAGAGTGTGGTTCAGATATTATGCTGATATGCTCTTCGCGTTTGGTTCTTTGGTGGTTAGAGCCATCACTCTCCTGGACTTGAATCATTGTTTTATCCTTTCTGCCATCAAAGTATAATCCCCGCATGGTTTTTGGCTCTCCTATCTGTTGTAGTTCCTTTCTCTGTTTTTGTCTTTCACGTCTTAGCTTACTTCTGTCTATAATATTCCCTTTGTCTTCGGGAGTAACAATTTTAAGATCTGCCAATACTGCAGAAGCAATAGCAGCCCCAGCTCTGTCCGACATTTTAAATCTATCACAAGTAATTGCTAATGAAGGCAGTGGCTCACGCATCTGTTGTTCTGATATTACATATTGAGTCGAGGTTGTATCTTCCTCATTATCTTCAGATATCTCTTCTAGTTGTTGAAGTTCACTTGTCTCTGTTTCGATTTATAAGTTGGACGTATTGGTTATAGCAGCACTAGTTGTTTGTGAGGATTCCAGACGTGCTTTTTCCATTTCCTTTCGATGTTCTCTTGCTTGTAATCGTCTTGTGTGTGCTATGTCAATGCTTCCTATCACCATTATTCTGCGTGTTCGTTGGTCATTTAAAAAATCCTGCTCTTTTGGAGGGACTTTCTTACTCTTTTCACATGAGCATCTCCTAAACTCCTTACATTTGCAGGTGCAGATGTCAAACAAAGTGCATTTTGAAGAGTTTTCAAATTCTTGAAGCTGATTTTTGTACTTAGGCTGATCCTTGCGTGACTTGTATGGCTTTAATAAGGACCTGTATTTATCATGGTACACTCGCATCATCTGTAAAACGCGTGTATGTGAAACTATTGGCAAAGAGGCCTTCTTCGAAATATTTTCTACCTTTTTGGAAACTGCCTCTGCTATTTCAGAAAATGAAGGCTCCTTGTTATTCATCTGCTCCTTCACTAAATGTTTTGTGAACAGGTAATCTTTCATAATGCAGTTATAAGTTGGTAGTTGCATATCACTCATCTCACAAGGTACTTCAAATATGGCACACTTCATATGTTCTCTAGTGAAATGTTTATATTTAGTATTTGATGCCATAATATTTTTAAGAAAAATTCACAATCACAAAATATCCTGTAACATCAAAACATTATATAATTAATATATATAATATATTTTATAAGTATATATAATATATTATATAAATATATAATATATTATATAAATAAACTAAAATTATATAATACATTATAACAAGCATTTTATAATAAAATCAATATTATCTCTATATAAATCACTTTAAAATAAAGTTTTATAATATTCCGATCATATTAAAAAACTCTCCGATCAACTGAGCGACTAGGCCTACTACCTAAGAAGACAAGTGTTAACACACTGTTCTAATGACTCTCAGAAAGAAATTCCTTCACACCAAAACCCTCCCCCACAACCCTCCCCAAACCCTCCCCCACAACATTCAGTGTAGTCTCAACATGACTCAGTTACTCTAAATTGTGTTAACTTCAGCTCTCTTGTGGCAGCTGAAGATATTAAGCATATGAAAAGGCATTTTTACAAAACGAATTCCTATCATTTAAGAATCTTAATCAAACTATTAGATAATTCTAAGATAAAATTTTATAATAGTTTGACAAACCTAAAATAGAAGCATTTTTTTCCTTTTTACACAAAATTGTGTTAAATTTAGCCCCCTGGTGGCAGCTGAAACTTTTAAAGAAATGAACTCATATTTTGGCAGGCATATTTCGTCCACTAAATGCAACTTTTAATCACTATTAGAACTTCATACTAGAAAAAAAGTATTTTTCGCTCCACCCTAATTGCACAATACCTTAAGGTCTCCACAAATCATCCAGTGATGATCATAATATTTTATCTTTGTAAGAACCAATTCCAAATTCTCATAACTTTCTTGGAGATGTACCGAGTGACCAACAGGTACAGAGGCATACTTGTTTCCATTGTGCAAAAGAACAGCTTTTAGACTTCTTTTAGAAGAGTCGATGAAAAGTCTCCATTCATCCGCTTTGTACTCAATGCCAAATGCCTGTACCAAACCATCAATATCACTACAGTAAACTAAATTGCCCTCATGTGAAAAGTAGTGAATAAACTCCTTTTCTCTTCTTCTATACAAATATATCGATGTTCCAGCTGATAATAAATTTCTTTCTTTTAATCTGGAGCCTAAGAGTTCAGCAGATTCCTTGGATAATCCCAAATCTCTCACTAAATCGTTTAGTTCAGATTGAGTGAACAACTGGGGGTCTTGACTTCCTATATCACACTGAAATTCTTCATGATCAGTATCTGAACCAGAATTACTAGGCAAATCTTCCAATGTTTCTGGTGGAAGCGGAACTGGAACTTCTGGCACATGAGGAACAGGTCGAAAAGCTGATGGAAGATTTGGATAGAATATGGCTTTCTTATTTTTTGAGTTATAGCCTTTAACATCACAAGAGCAAAAATAGCAGTCATCACAGTGATTTTTTGGCTCCCTCTATACCATTGGCACACCAAATCTGAATGCTTTCTTTTTGCCTTTGCACCATTTCCTTAGATCCTCTACGCAAATAAAACAAACTTTGTGTGGTGCCCATGGTTTGTCTTGGTCTCCTAGTTTCATTCCAAAGTAGGCATGGTAACACTTGCCTAATAAAATTTGTTACGTTTCTTTGATGTTTCTTGATCACAAATTCCCCGCATATGTAGCAGAAGCTGTCGGGACTGTTGACACATCCACGGCTAGCCATGATTCACAACTTACTACAGTACCCAGAACACAATAAGAGTCTTGAATTTAATTTAATAAAGGCTAAATAAGGCTTTCTTAACATTATCAAAACACGTTAGTTCGCTGATATAAAACACAAAAAACAACTCAAAATCACTGAAAAAATTCGCTTCGGATGAATCATTGTGCGCACGTCATGAAATCTGAGTAACAACTGACTCATACGGCTTGGCAACCCAGTATTTATAGTCTCTTAGAAGTTTCTAGTAATTTCCGGAAATCTGGCATTTTCTCGAAGTCGCTTCACAAAAAAATCGAATTTGTGAAATAACTTTGTGTCATATGACATTTTTAGTGTGTTTTTCGAATTCAGCACACAAAAATACATTGTAAACAGCTAAAATTATGAAAAAAGTTTTTCCATCGCAGGCCTGTGTTATCAGTCTTCTGGTAAACAGTGTCATTCACAAAGGTCCACAGGAAAAAATTTAATGGAGATGGGTGGGGTGAACCTCAGATGACCAATTAATGCCTATAACAGTCCTATATGCTCTTACTTAGTTTTTGACGATAATTTTTAGATAATAATGAGAATAAAAGTTTGTATTGTTATTGTTGTATTACTGCTGACAATAGTGTGAATGGAGCTTCATAAACTTGAGTCTGGCTACAAGCTGTGGCAAACCGTTTATGCTTACGTCACTTCGAGAGGATTTTTTTTCAGACCATTTTATGACACACAACACACGTTGTGTGTGTGTCATAAAATGGTCTGAAATAAGATAAAAAATATAACGAAACGTAAATGTGTTTACATTCTATGAACAAGATAGAAAATCCAAATAACTTTTTTATAATATCATCCTACAACACGCATCTCTACTTCTAATTACAAGTAATATATTATTCTGTACAGTAATCCCCGCGACACGAATTAGGAAAAATACTCTAAGTCTGTTGAGCCAAAATCACCTTCGAGGATGAACCGATCATCATAGTTAAATAATAGTTCAGCTTTTAAAACCAGGCTAAGTTACATAACTAACCAGAACGAGTCAGACTGAGTTTATAAGCGGCCTTCGGTGGAGCCGTTCATAGAAAGCGGAGAAATTTATCGAGATTGTTTATTTGGAGTAGTTTACAATGGACGTTCCTCGATTCCGAGCCGTTTGACGCGAACGAAAACGCTACGTGACGTTTCCATTTAGCCCGAGAAGTGATCCGTGCAAGATGGCGACATAAGCAGTATTTTTAATTTCGAGACTCGTATTCATTCTTTATTTATTAAAGCGTATATAATTCATTATTTATACGAAAAGCGACACTCCCTCTTTATATAAAAAGAGTTAGAAGGGCAGAACGATAACACGCAGCTGAAGCAATTTTTTTTTTTTTTTAATTACCAAACTTCACCGACGTCAATTAGAACTTTTTTGTAAGATGTTTTCAATCTCACAAAAGCAAATTCATCAAAGTGAACTTTTAATATTTTTTCCTCCATTTATTCTTCTTACAGATATTTTTAAACTGCTTCGTTTAAAATTATTATAATAATAAATGTAATAATAACAGTTAAATGAGGATGAAGGAACAATCTGGTTCACTTCGCCAAAAGAACGCATGTGAAGAAATTACGAAGCAAATCTCTGCACAGAAGAATAATAATAATAATAATAATAATAATAATAATAATAAGTTACAAAACAGTGAATGAATCTGTTTTTATTCATTTGTCAGACTTGGTATTACTCAGCATTTTTTGAGGAGGTGCCGTCTGTAGCATTTTACGAAATTATGAAAGACACGAGTTAAAATAATCATAGTACCACCTTCAGATTATAACACTGAACAATAATAATGAAAATATTTAACTGCAAATCGAGATTTTATAATATATATATATATATATATATATATATATATATATATATATATATATAATGCAAACCCACATTCATTTCATGTATTTAATTGTGAAATTCATCTCTCATACTGTGTGTATATATATATATATATATATATTATTTACGTGTCAATACACAAAGATCATTGAGTACATCTCAGATTTCGTAACATCAATACCAGTTTTGTTTGCTTGTTTCCTCAGCAAATCCTGGTTAATATGCGAAAAGGAGTATCTACACATTAATGTGGAATCCAGACAACGACTAAAATCCAAAGGCACGAAGCAAGCCGGGATTTGAACCCACCCTCGTATATTTACGATCACATGTGAATAACAAAGAAAAATATACGAAATTTTTCGATTTTTTTTACCAAAATAACGAAATTTATTATTAACCCTTTAAAGTTTGTATTATTCCCGTATTCGTACGGTCTCGCTAGGGGTGCAGGTAGGAGTAATTCCATACCAATACATATATATTTTCCAGCCACCAATGCAGGCCTGAGTGTCGCGAGACACAATACGACGTTCTCAACTCGCCACTAAAAAGGATTAAAAGGCCAATTTTGAAGCCACAATTAAAAACGGTTTCTCTATCAAATTTCTCAAAAATGAAAAATTGATACCGGTATAATAAAACCATTTTCTCTGTCGAATGTAACTTGGTAAATTAAGGATGTGTATTGATTTTTATAAGGCTTCATGAGGCATATTGTCAATATGCTGTGAATAACTGGTCGCTGTTTTTCATCTACTTGTAGTATTTTACCTACGACAACAATAATTCTAAAGTTACGTATAGCTATAGCGCATACTAATATCACATTATTACCACGTCCTTTGCTGAATATATGCATATGTCCGATATACAAAATTTGCTGGGACACACACTGTGTGTGTGTGTGTGTGTGTGTGTACAGGGTGATTCAAAAGTCAGGTTACATAGGGATATACTGTATTATGTAATGATACAGGGGAAGAGTCACATCACATGTTCGATATGGCCACCGTTAACGGCAATGCACTTGTGCAGCCAGCTAAGAATATCACATCAATGCGCTCCTCCTTCGATAACATCTCATAACTCATTTACCTGCAAAGAAACAGAAAAGCTCTATGTAACCTGACTTTTGAATCACCCTGTATTATATATATATATATATATATATATATATATATATATAACCTTGTTGCTGTTTCGTGCGTTGGTCTCTCTTCACAGAGGTCTAGCTTGGTGGAGGAGCGAGTTGCTCTCTTGCGCTCTCCACCGTACATAGCCAGGTACACACGGCTCATCTGGTACCGTCCTGAGCCAGGCATCTAGTCTTCTCTTGAAGACTTCAACTTTGACCCCTGTAACGTTTCTGAGGTCCTTTGGAAGCTGGTTGAAAAGTCTTGGCCCCCTGACAACCAAGCTATTTTCCTTCAGTATTGAGGAGGTCCCTTGTTGGGCCTTTAATTTGGGAACACTACACATTCTCCCTTTCCTATTTTCCAGTGTTGTTTGAATAGTAATTGGGTTTAGTTTTAGGTTTGGTATCAGTTTTTCGATCATTTTCCATATGTAGATTATGGTGTACCTCTCTCTTCTTCTATCCAGGGAGTACAGATTTAGTTTACGTAGTCTTTCCCAGTAGTTGAGTTCTTCGCAGCTATCAATCTTGGTTGTGAAATGTGTCTGCGTGTCTTCTACTTTATTAGTTTCTTCCTTTTTATATGGGGACGTCAAAACTAAGCAGTATTCAAGTTTTGGTATAATCAATGTTTTCAGCAGGGGAATCATTACTGTCCTGTCCCTTTTGAACGTTCTTAGTACCTGTCCGGCGACTCTTTTTGCTTTATTTATCGCTATCTGATTTTGTGTTTCGAATTTCGCATCATCTGTTGTTATTACCCCCAGATCGATCGCTTTCGTGCTTCTCTGAATTTCCTGTCTATCTGGAGCATAATATGCATTCTGTGTAAGTTCCTCTTTTCTACCATATCTCAAGAGTTGAAATTTCTCGGTGTTAAATGACATGTCTTCTGACCATTTGTATATTTTGTTCGTGTCCCACTGCAAGGCCTCCACTTCATTTACATCGCTGATTTTTCCGATTATCTTTGTATCGTCTACAAAGGATGTTACTATACTGTTGCTGTTTACTCCGCCGTGTATGTCTGTTAGCATGATAATGAACAGGAGTGGGGCCAGTACTGTCCCATATCTATCTATCTATCTATCTATCTATATATATATATATATATATATACAGGGTGTCCCATAAGTGCGGCATCATAGGAAAAAAAATTAAAAAAGGCAAAACAAAAGCTTTTATTTACAGAACGTGCTCAATATGTCCACCATTGTTTTTAATACACAAATTCAGACGTGATACCCAGTCAGCAAGCACACGGTGAATGATGTCAGGAGTAATGGTGTTACATGCCCCAATAATGCGCTGCGCAAATGTTCAACACTCCTAATTTTCTCTGCGTATACCAGCGCTTTCAAGTGGCCCCAGAGATAAAAAACTAGTGGCGTGAGATCCGGGCTTCTAGCTGGTCATTCCACAGGCCCTCGACGTCCTATTCAATGACCAGGGAATTGTTGATACAGGTATTCCCTTACTTGGGTGCTGTAATGTGCAGGAGCGCCGTCTTGCTGGAACCATGTTGGGAAATTTCCTTCTTCGTTCGACATTGGGAAATGCTTCTTCCTTGAGCATACGTAGGTAGGTGCCTCCAGTGACATGTTCATCGAAAAAGAGGGGGCCTATGATGCGATCCTTCCAAATGCCACACCATACCATCACCCGAGATACACCTTGTTTCTTTGAAGAGGTATACCAGTGAGGGTTGTTTTGTGACCAGTAGTGGGTGTTCTGTCGATTTACCTCACCATTTCCATAAAAAACAGCCTCGTCACTGAACAGAATGGTGGACGGGAAATTGGCATCCCGAGCATAAATTATGGTTTGTAGAAATAGAAAAATATGAATTTCTCCTATGATGCCGGACTTATGGGACACCCTGTATATATATATATATATATATATATATATATATATATATATATATATATATATATATACACCAGGTCATCCCATAAGTAATGTCGTTTTTTACGATAGATTAAGTTTAAACTAGTCCTACTCGGTTTAAGCATAAATTTTCCGAAGGTTATATCTAAGAGGAGATCTATCGTGTTTCGCTACATACTTTACAGACCTTGACCAGTGAAGACGTGTGTTTTGCTTTATGTGAACCCCTCATAAACATGGCGGTATCAGAAGAGCATATCAGGCATATAATGCTTTACGAGTTCAAAAAAGGGAATAGTGCTACTGAAGCAACGCGAAACATTCAGGACGTTTATGGCAACGATATTCTGCATGTAAGGAAATGTCAAGGATGGTTTCAAAAGTTTAGGAATGGTGACTGCTGTTTGACAGATGCAGCACGCTCTGGACGCCCTGCTGAGTTTCATGATGACCTGCTGTTAGCCGCACTTGAAGGAGACTGTTCAACAATTGTCGAAGAATTGGCCCAGAAACTCAATTCATCCCCGTCCACCATCCATCGACATTTGCAACAACTCGGAAAAGTGCTTAAGTTCGGAAAATGGGTGCCACATGAATTGTCGGTCGACAATCTGAGGGTGCGGGTAAACATTAGCACAGCTCTTCATTCCCGTGAACTCCAAGATCCGTTTTTGCACCGTTTAGTGACTAGTGATCGAAAGTGGATACTGTACCGGAATGTTAAGCGCCGTCGACAGTGGGTTTGTGCCGGAGAACCAGCGACACCACAGCCAAAGCCAAATCTTCACCCTCGGAAGGTGTTGCTTAGTGTTTGATGGGATAAAGGTGGTGTAATACACTTTGAAACCTTACCACACAACCAAACAATCACCGCTCAAGTCTACTGTCAACAACTGGATCGATTGAACACTGCACTAAAAGAAAAGAGACCTTCTTTGGTTAATCGGAAAGGAATCGTGTTCCACCACGACAACGCACGTCCTCATACCGCTGGGATCACTTCTGCAAAAATTGAGGAGCTTGGGTGAGAAAAACTTCCACATCCTCCAGACCTTGCGCCTTCAGATTATCATCTCTTCAGGAGTCTGCAAAACTATCTTGACGAGAAACAGTATACTTCTTTAGATGACCTGCACACCAGTCTTTGTACGTTTTTTGCCTCAAAACCGCCTGAATTTTATAAACATGGCATTGAAAAGCTTGTAGGACGTTGGCAGAGTGTCATTGATTCCGATGGAAAATATATAGTAGATTAAAAAGTTTCAGTTGAGTTTTTTTTGTCCTTCAAATTCCGATCTAAAAAACGACATTACTTATGGGATGACCTGATATATA
The DNA here is from genome assembly GCA_023014485.1 of Bathynomus jamesi. Taxonomy (NCBI): domain Eukaryota; kingdom Metazoa; phylum Arthropoda; class Malacostraca; order Isopoda; family Cirolanidae; genus Bathynomus; species Bathynomus jamesi. Next base: position 181,427 of record JAJOZX010002632.1, on the reverse strand, counting down.
TATATATATATATATATACAGGGTGGGCGGAAAGTAGCTCCCTATTTTGGATTGGTAAAAAAATACGTATATTATCCATTTATTTCAGAAAAATAATATGAAAAGGTAGGCATACATGGTAGGTTTTCTCTAAAATTCAATGTGGGCTCCAACTCTTTCCACCAGCTTCTGGAGCCGCCCAGGAATGGCGTCCACTGACTTTAGCAGGAACTCCGGCGGGATGGAGGACATGACTTCCCGAATTCGGTCCTCCAGTTCTTCCAATGTCCTCGGTTTGGTGCGGTAGACTTCTTCCTTTACCCACCCCCAAAGAAAGAAGTCGCACGGTGTCAAGTCGGGGCTCCTGGCTGGCCATTGATGTGGACCACGACGACCCATCCAACGCCCAGGGAAGTGGGCATCTAGCCACTCACGGACAACAAGAGCGAAGTGCGGAGGGGCGCCATCTTGCATAAATATCAGATCGTCGATGTTCTCCCATGTGCTGACAACCGGCCAGACCTCGTTTCGCAACATAGCAAGGTACCGCTCAGCATTCATGGTGTTGCGCAGAAGGAACGGGCCCACAACCTGATCTGAGGTCATACCACACCACACCGTTACACTGAACCGATTCTGCCGTTTTTCAGCGGTAACCGTGCGACTTCTTTCTTTGGGGGTGGGTAAAGGAAGAAGTCTACCGCACCAAACCGAGGACATTGGAAGAACTGGAGGACCGAATTCGGGAAGTCATGTCCTCCATCCCGCCGGAGTTCCTGCTAAAGTCAGTGGACGCCATTCCTGGGCGGCTCCAGAAGCTGGTGGAAAGAGTTGGAGCCCACATTGAATTTTAGAGAAAACCTACCATGTATGCCTACCTTTTCATATTATTTCTTCTGAAATAAATGGATAATATACGTATTTTTTTACCAATCCAAAATAGGGAGCTACTTTCCGCCCACCCTGTACTATATATATATATATATATATATATATATATATATATATATATATATATATATATATATATATATCGTAAAGAACGACGCTTTGTATAGGAGAATATTCCGCGCAAGATGAGAGCGAAAGAACGAAACAAATGAAAAAATGAGGTAACCACCCGGGAATCGAACCCGGGATCTTCCGATTGCCGGTCAGATATGATAATCATTACACCACGGGCCTCACTCAATCAAATGTCGTAATTCCTCTACATGCGCGCAGAAACCAATGCCCCAAAGGGGCACCTCCCGCATGCCGTAACATTATATACATTATAACTGCAAACACGCAGTATAATTAACGTAAAGAACGACGCGCATGTAGAGGAATTACGACATTTGATTGAGTGAGGTCCGTGGTGTAATGGTTATCATATCTGACCGGCAATCGGAAGATCCCGGGTTCGATTCCCGGGTGGTTACCTCATTTTTTCATTTGTTTCGTTCTTTCGCTCTCATCTTGCGCGGAATATTCTCCTATACAAAGCGTCGTTCTTTACGTTAATTATACTGCGTGTTTGCAGTTATAATTATATATATATATATATATATATATATATATATATATATGATGACTTTCACAATTAAACACGTGAAATGAATGAATGATGCAAACCCACAAGGAAAAAGAAAAATGATTCCAAGAACTTTCGTGTATTCAGAAGTACACCTCGTCAGGGAATACATTCCGGACGAGGTGTACTTCTGAATATACGAAAGATCTTGGAATCATTTTTCCTTTTCCTTATATATAAGTTACGTTCGCTCCTATTTGGTGCTATCTTTTGTATCACTTTCCTTCTACACGCAAAACAGCTACTACTTTGTTGCAAGAGACGTTTCCCTGCGTTTAATTTAGGATGGGTTATGGTTGATCTAGCCTAACCTAAAATAAAAAAACACAAAAACTAAGGTATATAAAGTCCTGAGGTAGCATTTGTTAGTAGTAATTTAATTTCGAGTTTTTTAATTAAAATCCTAACGCGAGTGAAATTCGAAAAAATAATCGTTATATACAGTAAAGGAGCGCATTCTCTAAACTTTTTAATAATACTCCTACCTACTTTGACGCAAGCGTAAGTAATTAAAAATTTTAAAAATTTTAAAAAACAAAAGATGTAAACACGTAGGAGCTAATGTAATTTCAATGACCTCCGACGAAGAAAATGGATGAGGAATTTAGACTTGTAAAATAAATAAATAAATAAATAAATAAATAAATTAAATAAAATAAATAAATACCATTATAATAATATGCATTGTAAGCACTCATTTTAAAAAATAATTATTGTAAGCGACGTTTAAAGAAAGACGGTTTAAAATTTCTCAGCCGAAAGTTAACATTGAACAAAAACTAAAACCTAAAATAATTAAAGGAACGTTTTCCGCTTTGAACGATGTGTGGCGGGGCAGAAAAATTAATCTCATTTAGATAATTGCTTTTGAACATAAATTTAATGTAATTGTTTTCGAAATTCGAAATTACTTTAGAACGTTGTAACAAAATTAAATTTTAAAACGGGGCGTCTGCTTTTAACGTACGAGTCAAAGTTTAACACTTAACAAATTTTGCGAGTGGGTACAGTTAATCTGTACAATTAACATTATTATTTTAATGTTACAAATACAGTGTGATTTGTGATACATCAACCAAAAGAAAAACTGTCCACATTTTGTCTCTCACCTCATAAATGCTCTATGTGACTTCCCCTAGTTACACGAGCAACGTCGACACGATAGTCGAATTCCTCCCATACTCGCTCCAGCATGTCCGTTGTCACTGACTCTACGGCAGTAACAATGCGAGTTCGGAGCTCATCCAAAGATGTGGGCAACGGTGGCACGTACACAGTATCCTTAACGTACCCCCAAAGGAAGAAGTCGCACGGTGTAAGATCCGGCGACCTAGGGGCCAGCTGTGGAGCACCAAGCTCGAAAACTGCAACACACAAAACGCCTTCTGCTGTGCGGACGCCATTTTCACACTGACTGTTTGTTGCTAGGCTAGGCCACGGCGTGACTTTGGAGCCCTCTCGCGGTGATCTTGTAAAACTCGGAGATTTCCTCTTTCATGTGGTGTATGCCCAGTTGATGCACGGTTGATAGGTACGGAAGTATTCTCAGTTGAAATCGGATGAATCAGTTTGAATAGCCCTGTATTTGTGAATCAAAAGGTCGTCTCCGTGTGGAACATTCAATAATTCAGTAAATGTTTACATTGAAGGCTTTAAAGCCGTTCGCATGTTATTTATTTCTCAAACTGCTTTGGGGGTATTGGGTACCATGTTTTTCAGATACAGTAACATACTCCTCTCACCCTCTGAACTCTCTTTGAGGGGAGGGCGGTGTCACCCGAAGTTGCGGTTCACGAGTCGAGAATACGCGCCACTGAGGTACTAAAATTGAATACGTGAAAGAAGTATAGCAACGTCTCTACCAGAATATTACCGAATGTCCGTAGCAGTTAATGTAAGAGAAATGCCGTATGGAAACCACTTCACCACCCGCAATTTACCGAGTTACAAAAATATTCCCATGGAACCGGACTTATGGTTTACCCTGTATATACAGGGTGGGCCGAAAGTCTGGATCCATAGGAAAATATTTATTTTAATACATAAATTACAACAAATGGTAAATACTTAAAATGAATATCAACTTTAACTCGTAAATGCGTATCCGTGATACTGTACAGTAGTTCGTACTCCAGTATAAATACTCAAATACTTTTTTTATTTCAGCCCAGAAATGGCTTCGAATCTAACAACAGAAGACCGGGTAGAACTTGTGCTCATGTACGCAAGACAGGGCGCTACACACAGAGAAGTTGCTACCGAATTCAATAGAAATCATCCTGATAAGCATCCAGTAACACATGCGACTGTTGGCAAGTTGTTTAAACGTTTCAAAGAAACAGGAAGTGTACATGATCGACGGCGTTCTGGTTGTCCAAAAACTGCAACTGATGAAAATACCTCCGCAATGGTGTGTGAAACTTTAACGAATAGTCCAGTAAAGTCAACAAGAAGATTATCAAATGAAACACGCATCTCGAGAACGTCAATTCGAAGAATTATTAAAAATCATAAATTCCATCCCTAAGTGTCTCGATGTCAGAGGCCGCCAATTTGAGCATTTGTTATAATTTGTTGTTTATACTGGAATACGAACCACTATACAGTATCACGGATACGCATTTACGAGTTAAAGTTGATATTCATTTTAAGTATTTACCATTTGTTTTAATTTATGTATTAAAATAAATATTTTCCTATGGATCCAGACTTTCGGCCCACCCTGTATATGCCAATGCAGTTTTTTTTTTAATTACTACATATAATACGCTAGTTTTAGATGAAAAGGTTAAAACATAACATACAATAACTGCTCACAAAATTAAAACACTAAAACTGATCCTTGTTCTTTCAAATTACTGATGCAGACTCGGTATTTTCCTAACTTATTGAAATGTTATTCTCAATTTTATTATGAATGAAACTTTAGTTAAAAGCACGTCTCCAATCAATATTTTTCGATATTAATTTTTTTTATTATTTAACTATACTGTATTTTGAATATATTTATTTCTATATGTTGAAGTTAACTTCGTGCCTTTCTAGCTTATCTATAGGTACTTGTCAGAACACACACACACACACACACACACACACACACACACACACACACACACACACACACACAATACATAATCATCGATGTATAAATCAAGAATAGTCAGGGACTAGTTCTAAATCACGAACAATGTAATCTGAAAAAAATACACAGCCACGATATATTTCAGGATATAATATTTTGGCTGATCACTCAAGAAAAAAGGTGAGTCACATTTTCAAAGGAAAATAACTTACGAAGATAAATTACATTTTTTGTGTAATTCTCACTGTGAAAGACACATTGATCATTATTATTATTATTACTGATGTAATTGTACAGTCATGAGGGCCAGAAACTAGTACAGTGCTCAGGCCTGACTAATATGTCACACTGACCTAACTCTTGGCTTATTATACACCAGAACCATTGGGAGTCGAACTCTCTCAACCTCAGTGTGTCTTCGCTTCGTTTATGAGAAAACTGTGTTACCCACTAAGCCACGCTGGCTAAGTAATTGTGTTACTAAAGTCTAACTAAATTTTAATGCTATATTACTTGAGTTAAGCCTAGTTTCAAATGAAAAAAAAGGACGGTTTCGAGCTGCACTAATATATCCCTTCAGATTTTACATTATTAAGTTTAATACTCGTGTACATACATATACCCTAGACGAGTATGTAAAAAAGTACGCCTAATCTTTTTTTTACACAGTTCTCTCACGATCAGTAACACATTTTTAAGAACAAAATGCAAATGAAAAGGTTTATTGGCAGACTATAGTCCATATGACAAATATTATTAATACAACGACAGTTCAAATACTAAGGATAAAAATATATACACAATTGATTAGAAATAATACAGTAATGTCCAAGTTAAGTGGAGCTACAGACAGACTTTTTCGTACCAAGAATTCCATAGCTTAGACTTTAGAGGATAAACGGCAAGACTCATGGAGAGCTTGGATAATCGGGATGGTTGATTTTTTTAATTCTTTGCATTAAACTGTATTGAGCACGTCTTGTTACCTCCGGGAAGCCGGGACATTGCAGGTAGCAAACATTTATGAAGCTGATCATCTCGGGGGATAATTTATGTAGGAGTCTAAAAGACCTGTTGTACAGCAAATTTAGGGTTCTGCCAGAATCTTTTTTATAATTCACCCAGAGTTGCTGTCCGTATATATTACTGCAGAAAGTACGAAAGAGAGTGTCTTTAGCTTCACTTGACCAGAACCGGAAGTTCTTTATAGTCATATTCGCTTTAGCACAAATGCTTCGAGATTGTTTTCTTATATCTAAGTCATCACTGAAGGAGCTGGTGATAGTTTGACCCAAATACTTAAACTCTTGTACGTCCTCAATTACTTCACCTCTCATTTTGAACCTAATATCAGCTAGTTGATTACAGCTTTTAGGATGGAATTACATAACCTTAGTTTTTGTAACATTAAAAAGAATATCATGTTTCTGCGGGTACACTTCGCAGACCTTTAGTAGCCGATCCAGACCTTTAACAGGGGGACTTATTAACACCATATCAGCATAAACTAAGTTATTTATCCTTGTGTTATCCATACAACATCCCATTGTTGCCTTATTAAGTGAAGCAATTAACCCGTCAATATACACATTAAACAACATAGGAGAGAGCAAGGAGCCTTGCCTCACCCCGCACGAGGAGCCAAAACATTCGGATAGTACATTGCCCCACCTAACGGTAAAAGATTGGTAGGAATACCAAAATTTCCTATCTTCTAGTTTTTTAAGTAAAATATTGTGGTTCACTCTATCATATGCCTTACTTATATCTAGGAAACAGCTATAAATAGTTGAATTACTGTCAGTGTATTTAGATATTATTTCATAGATACATAGATAGTACATAGATACACAAGTCAGTTGAGTGGGACCTTTTAAAACCACTGATTAGGAAATGTCCATAGGTAGTCATTTAATCGGAGTAACGAGTTTTTCTAGTAGTTTCGAGAAGCAGGAAGCGACAGCAATAGGCCTGTAATTATTGCTGGACAGAATGTCTCCATACTTATTTTTGACCAGGGGCAAGATATATACCCTCATGAACTCTGCATGGCTGAAAAGAGCAATGATATATGCAGACATACCACGTCATTGGCATATTTTAAGTGCTCATTCGATAGGTCATTTACCCGTGATGCAGAACCAGTCTTTAACTCTTTAATTAACCTCTTTACTTCAGGAACTGATAAAGTATTTTCCCTTGTCCCTCCCATTGGCGTTTCGCTGCAATCTATCTTAATATTATCCCTACTCACACTGTTAAGAATGTTTGAGTAGTGGTTTTTTCCACAGCTTTGCGATTTCATCCTCCCCCGCCATCCCATCGATTGTTGGAGGGAGGACATTTTTGACACCCGTATGATTCTTAACAAATTTCCAAAAAAATTTTTGTCTTTATTTATGTGAGCTTCACAGGCTTTTGATGCTCGAAGAGACTCTTCTTCTTGTTTACATCGCCTTATGGCTGCCTTATACTGACCCCCTACTTCTACACATATTCATGTATACTGGTCCTAATCTGGGTCTACCATGAAAGCACCACATATAGTAGACTTCGATTCCCTCTTCAAGGAGCAATAAAATCATTCCATCCAGGAATAAGCTTAGTATGATAGTTGTAAGATTTAATCAGGGGACTTCCTGCTTCTCTTAATAAGGATATGTTCCTATAATACCTATCTATGAGTTTACAGTGAGAATCATTTGAGCATGGATTGCTACAGGCAAGATGCAAAATTTATAAATTATTAAAGAGGTGACCTGTTCTGTCTTTGTATTCTTACCTATTGAGTTCTTGTTATATCGTGTAGCGCTCTATGATCAGAAGAAAATCATCATGCAGAATATGAACTCTAACAATTCGATCTTTTAGATTATTACTAGTGAGACAATGATCAATCCACCTGGTGGTACCACTCATTTCACTAACGTATGTAAAATTATCACTGGTTACCCCTAATACATCTACATCACTTATACTTAATTTGGCCGACTCGCACATGTTACCCAATTCTACAAAGAATTCCGAGTTCACATGTGCGTTAAAGTCCCCCATTATTATACAGTGAGAATATTTGGGGTTATCTGATAATGACTTAATTTTGTACAGCAAATCAATGTATTCATCTAGATTACTGCCGTTGTTGTATGGTAAATAGCAGTTTACAATTAATATGCAATCATTCTTCACTTGTAATTCAATGCCTAACAACCTTACATTATCGCTTGTTAAAAATTTTATATGTTTTGACAAATTTTTCCTTAATAAGAAAGCACCACCACCAAAAGGCCTACCGTACATTAATTCATCTGACAAGTCTACTGCTGATGACGCATGGTACATAAAGTCATCATGGATGTTAGAGAGGAATTTTAGAGATTGCTTAGGTAGCGCCAGTGCTCTTGCAGGAGTATCAAATCTGCAGTCACAGATTTTATGAACATCTACAATTGAATTCCTTACTGACCTTACGTTATACGAGACTATTTTCAACAAGTTATCCGCCATGATGATAGAAAACTTATTATGATTATTATTATTATACACATTACAAATTTCAGGCATTACAGTTAGGGCGCCTATTATTTATTATTATTATTATTATTATTATCATCATCATCATCATTTTGCCTGTTATCAAGTTCCCTGGAAAAGTGAACAAACTCCTTAACAATAATACAGTCTGGCCACTGACTCATATTGTACGGGTTGAAATGCGAGTTTACACCTCTAATTATATATTACTTTAAATGAGTTATAATACGGAGATTTTGTGTTTAGTTTATTAACTAACAATATATTGTGTTCACCACAGACTTCTTCCACAATGTGTCGAATATCGCTTTCCTCGTTCGAGAGCTGAATTCGCGACAAAAAGAGGGTGAGATTCCTCACCGGTGGCCTTGCGGCGAGGACATGTTGAGGAACCCTCCGTGAAGTTCGTCTATAAACCGTCACCCCCTCGTCCTCTTCCCTCAATCTCCCTGAAGCAGGGTTCGCCTGACTGGGGATGGGTGGCACGACCTTGTGGGGATAGGAGGCCCCTCCCTTACTCTGTGGCTTGGTGAAGGTCTGTTAGTGGTGTTTATATCCTGACAGACGCTCGTGCCCCTCCTCCTTCGGTGGGTGGGGGGGGGGGACTGCACGCCGAGCGAGGCATTTGAGTAATCGAACGCCTCTTCCCTGCGGTCGAAGGTAAAGAAGAGGGCAGTGATGCCTCATCTCTTGGCACCGGACAGTCCCTGTTCCTAATATTAGTGTTGTCGAAGGTGTTGACTCTCACCACCTGTTGATCCATTGTGAAATCGGAAGCAGGAGTCCTTTCCTGAACAGGAGGGAGGTTGACCCCTTCCAAATCACTTTCATTATTGTTACAGCTTTAAACCCTTTTACATTGGCTTCAGACTGAGAATAGTGCCACCATAACCGCAGAACACACGTCAAAAAATAGTTTTAGGCGCAGTTCATAATTTATTACTAAATTTTAAAAAATTTTCTAGGAACAACATTCATTACAAATTACTCTTATCAAAAGATACTTCTTCAGGAAGAGAAAGTAGTTAGCACGTCAAAAAAAAAAGTAGTTAGCACGTCAAAAAAAAAAGTAGTTAGCACGTCAAAAAAAAAGTAGTTAGCACGTCAAAAAAAAAGTAGTTAGCACGTCAAAAAAAAAAGTAGTTAGCACGTCAAAAAAAAAAGTAGTTAGCACGTCAAAAAAAAAAGTAGTTAGCACGTCAAAAAAAAAGTAGTTAGCACGTCAAAAAAAAAAGTAGTTAGCACGTCAAAAAAAAAGTAGTTAGCACGTCAAAAAAAAAGTAGTTAGACACGGTGAACACCAGTCCTGAGCCAGTGGAATTGTTTCCGAAAAATAGAGGCAGGAAAATAGAGTCGGGTAAAATAAATAATTTTTAGCATCGAAAAAGCAATTTTTTTCAATCAAGAACAAAATCTAACCTCTGTGCTGAAACAAAAATAACTGTTTAAGAACTAAAAGATATTAACTTTAGCTTCTATTAAATTGCTGGAAAAGTATCTTTCTGTCGGGTGAAATTTTACAGAAAATTGTAATTAAATTTAATTGCAGGTTTGTACTAAATAAAAGAGCTCCTTTATGCTTCTGAACTTGTTATACGTGAAAATAACTCATGACTTTAAGAGTTCATTTTAGTTCCTAATTTCCCTTCACTGATGAAAGAGTTTCGGCGTTAAGAAAGCGGGTTTAAAGAATTAGCTATGTTTGTGGGTAAAAAGTACAGAATTTAGATTTTAAACACAATTAGGAACTAGAGAGTTGGAAATTATTCAAGTCTGAAAAACAAAAACACAAACGTCACTTCTGTTTACATTTTCGAGCTGTATATATATATATATATATATATATATATATACACACACACACCAGAGGTAAAATTCCAATCTATTATGGATAATCAAACTACTAGACAGTTCATGACTAGTGTCGTGAAAACGTCTTTGATTTCTATTTACTTTTCTTTACTCTGCATTATTTTCACTGATTTCTGTATTCTACGAGGGCCACTCAATATATTTTGCCTCACCTTTTTTTTTCTTTCCAAGTTTCCTTGTAAGTTCCAGAAATTTTGTACACAAGTAGTTACATACCTTTTTCACAAGTTTTTATTTTTCCACATAGTCTCCATCCTTTTCTACGGCTTTCTCCACCTCGAAACAAGGGCCTTTAATTCCTTGCTGCTTAAAAGTCCGCTGGGTTCCGCTGGAGCTACCTCTTAACCTCCTCAACAACCTCATCGTCACTCAAACTTTCTTCTACGAATAGCATCCTTCATTGGCCCAAACAAATGGAAGTCTGAAGGTGCCAGATCCGGGCTGTATGGAGGGTGGGGTAACACAGTCAAACGCATTTTTGTGATGGCCTCTCTTGTTTGCAAACTGTTGTGTGGTCTTGCGTTATCGTGCAAAAGAAGGACGTCTTCCAGTTTTCTCTTCGGTCGAAATCGCTTTATACGTCTCTAAAGTCTCTGTAGGGTAGCATATATGCCTCTGAGTTGATTGATTGTCCTTTCTTTATAATGTCCCACAAGATGGTGGCTATAACCTTTCCTGCAGAGGGAGTCATTTTTAACTTTTTCTTGCGTGGGGAGTCTGCGTGATGCCACTCCATGGATTGGCGTTTTGTTTCAGCTTCAAAGTGGTGTACCCAAGTCTAATCCCCAGTCACAATTTGTGAAAGGAAGTCATCCCCTTCTGTCTCGTATCGCACCAACAACTTGGAAGCAATTTCTTTTCTTTGGGCTTTGTGAGCTTGTAAGTCAGTTCACGAGGAACAAACCGTGCACACACTTTTGAGTATCCCAGTTGCTGAATTATCGTATTCACACTTCCTTCACTAATTCCTAGCTCCAGTGATAGCTCCTTGCATGTGACGCGCGGATTTGATCGAATGATGCTGTTAGCACGTTGCACAGTGTGAGATGTCACAGCCGATGCCGGGCGACCGCTGCGTGGCTCATCATCGAGGCTGGCTCTCCCTCTCTCCGACGATCTCACACGTTTAGACCAGCATCCAACTGTGCTTCGATCAACAACAGCATCTCCGTGAACGTTTTGTAGACGTTTGTGAATATTTCTAACTGTTTCCTTCTCTGCGGTTAAGAACTCGATAACAGCTCTCTGTTTACGACGCACTTCACTGTCAGACGCCATTTTCGAAACTGCGTTAACCATCGGTTTTATACAAAGGCGTTTAAAAGTGGTTTTATACAAGGAGGGGAGGTTCAAACTGAAAAAATCCGGTTATGTGAAGCGCAGAAAGTTCAAACTTACGGCCCAAAAAACATTTCAGCCCCATGGCCTATTATTTAGCTAAGAAAAAAGGGTGGGGCAAAATATATTGAGTGCTCCTAGTATTATGATCCCATTTCTGGTTCCAGCATCAATTAAGAATAATTTATGATGATTCACACTTGGCTTATCTCTTTAAATTTTATGTATGAATGTTTACCACTGAGATAAATTAAAATACACACACACACACACATCTTTAGAATATACATCGAGCTCATGGCGACACGAACGCGCGTGTAGCGACATAAGAGGTGTCAACATAGTTTCAAACATTTATTTTTTATTAAAAATCATTAAATACCATGAAGAGGAGGATATAATGAAGGTTAGATTAGATTACCATTAAATTAAGTTTACATTATGTTAAAGAAACCGATCCACATCCGACTGTGAAATGTTGCGGTTTTATACGGTAGAGACAGGCGCATAGGCAACTAGACATAAGTGAGGTCGAGTGTGCGATACTGTAATTCACAGGGTATTTTTTTGTGAAATAACATTTTTGGTACTTGGGAAAATGAAGAAAAAATTATAAAAAATTCTAGAAACAGCTTTATTGTCAAAAAAAAATGTTAGTCCTAATTAGGTAAGGTTAGTTAAGGTTTGGTTAGGTTGTTAGGTTAGCGAGTACTTTACTATTTAAGGACTTAACAGAAAAAACGAACTCTCAATTGCGTTCGAAACACGTCTCACGACTTTCTCGGGTCGATGCCACTAAGCTCGTGTTAAATTAGGTTTAATTAATAAGTTTTTAAATATATGGGTTTAAAAAAGTTGGTACCTCATTCATAGTGTGTGTGTGTGTGTGTGTGTGTGTGTGTAAAATTATTCCCAAGCGCCAATCGCAGTTGCGAACATCTGGGAAAATTGTGTAGAAAAAGTAACCTCATAAAAAAGTTCTCTAAGTCTCCGATTCTGGCGTGAGGTTTATTTAACGTACACGATGATACGATCACACTCATTCAAACGCAATATTTTAAAAAAAATCTCATAGCAACTAACCAGAACAGAGCAGAACAAGAGAATTGAACAAAGCAAAACATTAAACATTAATAGACTTAGGCTGACCATATTTCCTTGAGACAAAAACGGGACATTGGGATGGCAAAAAAGGGACGGGGTTATGTAATATTCTGTATTCATGAAAAAGTAAGGACATAAACCGGGACAAAATTGACATTTTTATTAAAACGACGGGACGGCCAGGAAATATAAAACAAACGGTACTGTCCCGTTCAAAACGGTACGTATGGTCAGCCTATTAATAGTGAATATGTGGATCCAATTCTTTATTGATTCCATAAGAGGATGAAGGTGACGTCATTGTTAACCTTAATTGTATTTAAAGTAATTTATAAATATTACTATTGATGTTATTTAAATACAAATGCACTTAAACTGATTACTACGTTAGTTTGCATCAGACCTCGCGGTCTGGTTTACTCCTACACCGGATGTAAAAATAATAAAAATAAACCCTAAATATGGTTTTGATTATTTATGTTATTTATGTTAGTTTAGCTTTTTTTTTTTAATGTATATCTTAAGTGATGGTTTAAATTCTTTGACTGTTTTATTTCACTGAAGGACAAAAACCTTACGATTAGGTTTTTAATCGAGAATTAATTTTAAAATCTTCAGATGTTTCAAGATTTGTAGATTTGTAATTTTACAATTAGCAGTATATTATATTTTTTTCAATTGGATTAAGTGGTAAATATTTGTATATAAAACATTATAATATGCTGGTAACTTCAGTATGACACGAAAATAAAGAAAAACAACAATGATATACAGAAAGTTCAAAAATACAGAAAATCTGAGTTCTTGGTTGTTTGTGTAGAGCAAGTCTGAGGCGATATGAATGTACTGTACTTTGGTTAGAATAGGTGTGTGTGTGTGTGTGTGTGTGTGTGTGTGTGTGTTTTGCCTGGGGAGAAAACAAACTTCCGGTAAACCTTGCTCCTGATGAATTATGCACTTAGTCTATAAAGCCACAGACGGAAGTGATTATGGACCACTGGTATATAACAACTCAAAGCATTGCTGCTTCCAGTGGTGATGAACCACGTAACGGAAGTCTCGTTATTACACTGACACACTATAATTCAGTGGTCCGCAAACTTTTTCAGTCGGGTCCCTTCTTATTACAGAAGATAAAAAAAATATATGAACTCTTTCACCCTCGCGTTTCTCTCAGAAATTTTTCAATGCAAATCAATACAGTAAGAATACAGCAGGTAACAAACATTTTAACGGAACAGACTCAAAAAAATACCAAAAGACAAGTGGAAAAAAATTGCTTATTTATACACCTACACCAAGATATATATATATGATATGATTAGTATCCTCTTGCAGTCACTCAAATTGATGCTTAATAAGATGAGTGAGCTTGCATTTTGAACGTAATAAGGTACTTCCTTGGCTTTATTTCTGAGAGAGCTACTCTCAGAGTAGAGTAGTCTCCATTTAAAGTCTGTTTCTTAACTTTCTTGTTTTGTTTTAATCGTTGTCACTGTAGAAGACGCTGCTTCACAAAAATAAGCGCATATAAACTGTTGGAACCCATTAATTGCTGATCTCGAAAGATTGGAACATTCATTTTTGAGGATTAGCCAAAAAATGCTCGGTTTGTGGATAACTCGAGTAGTTTTTCTTGAGCTCCAAGAGGAAGGGGTGATATCTAAATTGTAGTATCAAAGCGATTTCAAATCCAATTATATTCAGTGTGTGGCAAATCCTGAAACTGCGTGTCAATACTTTTCCTGTTCCATTTGAAACGAGTAACGTTTTATGAATTCAGTAACTTTTCGCGAATCCCTTTTGCAGCGCTTCGGGCACCCCTGTGCCCTCGAACCCTAGTTTCCTCTATATACTTCAGTGATGCTGCGAGCTGCTCGTACTCTGAATAGGTGTATGGGTATAGCGGTCATTGACAAAAACAGTTAAAACTTTGCTTTCTACCAACATCTTAAGCTATAAACAACCCGTCTTAAAATTTGATTAAAATAAGCAAAATAAATATATACAATGATACGACTTGTTTCTTGGGCACTCGGTAGCTTAGTGGTTATGGTAGCGGACTCCGAACGGTGTGGCGCTGGTTTGCTTCCGGCCGCTGGCATCGGATGGAGTTGGGTTGGGCTCTTACTCTATTTCTGCCCTAGCTCAGGTGACCCTTGGGACATACTGGGGAAATGAGCTTCCTGGGTTGTTACCTTTTGCGATTTTTTTTTTTTTTTTTAACATCGACCTCTCTAACACTTTTTTTTATGTAATGTAACTGAAAATAAATTAATTTGAATTGAAATGTAAACCCAAAAGTGATCAAATAATGCAAAACATTATTTTGGCATATCTTACAGTCCCTGTTATTGTTACTTTTACTGTTCTGGTCATATTGTTTTATTAATCAATATATGTACAATATATATGGTTATTTACATTTCCAATCTGCCAAAGTTTAGAACATTTCCACATGATGACCGTCATTCATCGCTACAATGGGTATTCGACACACAAACTTCATTAGAGCATCAGCAAGATGCTCTTGTGGAATTGATCCACTAACCTCTATGATTCTTTGACAGAGTTCTGCTAGATCCCTGTATTTCTCACAATACAAAAGGGTTTGTCATGATCCAAAGGGGTTAAGTCGGGTAATGTAGGGTCATTACCCGACGGCCTATATCCAGCGATATGGAAAAGCTACGAACAAAAAAATGTTTGCAACTTGTTAAGATAGTTTGCATCAGTCAGGGTATGATCGTCAAAGAAAAATGATCCAAATATGCAGTCACGTGACAGAACACACCAAACATTAACTTTTGGTGAATCCCGTTCATGTTGATGTGTTTGAACACTGGAAATGGCGTTTTGGACTGACAGCTTGAACACCTCGATCATTCATATTAATTCCCCTCGAATTTTTATCTTTGGATGTTGGTTAAAATGCTTGTGTAAAAGCTGTGTTCACACATATTCTTAAGTCCAAAGATTTGCATGCAAGTAGAGATTTTTACATAATTAAAACACTATGGCATCGTATGTCATTATTCGGGGGTGTTGCAATGTGGCTGAAACTTAACTAATGACGATATATTCATTTATAATGCCAATGTACTGTAGAAGCTAATTTTAACAGTTAACAATTGTGGACCAATGTCGAAATCCATTGTACAACAGCTGCCTTACCACCCAGTGCATTACAATTTTGGTAACACTAGGCTCATACTAGTTAATACAACATGAAGGAAGGTTTAGGTGATAGACGAAAATGCACTTAACAAAATTCTAACTTATGTCTCGGTCTCGCTCTTCTTTGATTCCTTTTAAAGGATAATTTTTTACTACTTTCCTATTTCGGACGAAAACCTCAAACACTTAAAAGCATCAAAACCTCTTACCTCTCATTCACCTGGTGGAGAACTGGTTTACCATTCAAACTGCATGGTTCGATACCCCACATCATGTTCGTGTCAATACGTGGTGGGGCATATTCTCTATCCGAGAGTTTCCTCATCTCGTAGGTAATGTTATAAAGAATTTTATTCTTTTCATTATTCAAATGAAATCCTGTAAAAAAAAAAAAAAAAATTCAAAATTTACCATTTCAAAAATATTTAATAAAATGGCCAAAATAATTAGTTTCTTCAATCCCGTTTTTGTTTCATTTAAAAAAAAAATAAAGTTACTATGCAAAGTTTCGACGGATGATTTAAGCATTTTGGGAAGAAATGCGCATTAATTACTTTTTTTTTTTGTACAGGAAGGAGGAGCCAAGGGCGAAAGTGCCAAAGCTGCGAGACCATCAGGAGCAATTAAATTTTAAATTACGATGGTAAAATCTATTTCCTTCGCGTAAGAGATGATGATAATTTACAAAGACAAATAATGATATTTGTATAGTTTATATGTTCGTTAAATAATTAATTTGAATTTCAGATTTATTTGGTTTCGGTTTTCCCAGATTTGCTAGGCTAGGTTAGGGTAGTTTATTTCTTTCTTTAAAATTAAATTAAAAAAATTATTTTAAAAGAAACAAACCCAACAAACAAACCCAAACAAACAAACCCAAACAAACAAACCCAAACAAACCAACCCAAACAAACCAAACCCAAACAAACCAAACCTAACAAACAAAATCTAACCTGATCACCTGTAGATTAGGGCCCCAGCCTTCTTTAGTTAGCCTTATAAGACTAACTAACGAAAATATCACGACTCAACCTAACCAATCGTCAAGGGCGTACAGTTGACCTAACGATTGGTTAGGTTAAGTTGTGATATTTTCGTTAGTTAGCCTTATAAGGCTAACTAACAAAGGCTGGGGGCCCTCATCTTCAGGTGATCCACCTAACCTAACAAACCTAACAAACCTAACCTAACAAATCTGAGTAAACCGAAAACAACAAATTAAATTATTTACGAATGTATACTATATGCCAAAGTATTAAAAAAAATATATTCCACCTCCGAACTGTATGAACCTCTTAAAAAAAATACTACTCGTGATGACGTCTTTCGTTCAGTAAGTAATAAAAACTTTGTGGCTAAGTTAAACAACAAAAATGTCGACAATTCAACTTATAAAAACTAGTTTTATCTAAATAATTCTAATCTTTTAAAAGACTTAAATATTCGTATAAATTAAGACAAGTTCAAATACTGGTTCTGAAAACGTTATTTCACGAGTTTTATATTGAAGTAAAAAAGCAAAGTTAACACCAAACTCTAAAGAGATTGTTCATTAGGAGCTATTGAAGAATAGGGACCCCAGCCTTCTTTAGTTAGGCTTACAAGGCTAACTAATGAAAATATCACGACCTAACCTAACCAATCTTTAGGTTAACTGTACGCCCTCGACGATTGGTTAGGTAGGTCATGATATTTCGTTAGTTAGCCTTATAAAGCTAACTAAAGAAGGCTGGGGTCCCTATTCTTCAATAGCTCCGTTCATTAAATGTAACCAAAAATGTATAATTTAACAGCAAATAAGACATATATAAGACAATATATAAGACAATATATAAGACAATAATAAGACAATATATAAGACAATATAAAGACAATATATAAGACAATATATAAGACAATATATAAGACAATATATAAGACAATATATAAGACATATATAAGACATATATAAGACAATATATAAGACAATATATAAGACAATATATAAGACAATATATAGACAATATATAAGACAATATATAAGACAATATATAAGACAATATATAAGACAATATATAAGACAATATATAAGACAATATATAAGACAATATATAAGACAAATATAAGACAATATATAAGACAATATATAAGACAATATATAAGACAATATATAAGACAATATATAAGACAATATATAAGACAATATATAAGACAATATATAAGACAATATATAAGACAATATACTGTATAAGACAATATATAAGAGTTAAAATTAAAAAGCCAAATAAATTATTAAACTCGGAATCTTCTTACAGTAATATTAAGTATTGTTAATCGTAATTATCGTTACACAGTACATGGAGGGTGGCCACAAAGTGTATTTGCGTGACAAACAAGGGCAACAAACAGATAAGCTGTAATTTTACTGCAAAGGGACTTTGTGGCCACTCAGTAGGTAAACCAGATAATAAATCTGCGGCATAAAAAATGAACTTCACCTCAATAACATTCCTATTTGAGAAACTACGTACATACCTCGAAAATTATCGCGCAACTATATACAGCTAATGTGGATCATTCAATTTTTATTAAGGCCACTTTAAAATAAATTGTGATGTAAAAAAGCAAAGAAAAATTATGAATAAAATTCAACAGAGGAAAATAAACTTATGAAAATAAAAACCCACTCTAATAGACAGAGTTTATTTCCACAACAGTTTCTATGCCCACTGGCATCCTCCTCGGGTGGGTTTGCAGTGGGCATCGAAACTGTTGTGGAAATAAACTCTGTCTATTAGAGCGGGTTTTTATTTTCATATTTTGACCTTCACGTAGAAAAAAAGTGAAGTTTTTTGCATTTAAAATAAACCTAAGTTAGATGGAACGTCTGTAAATGTAATGGCGTAGTTAGGAATACTTCAATACACTCGCTTTAAAATAATATTAAGTTTAAGAAGCTCACATAATTATTGATTAGTTTTTTCTTTTCCTTTCAGTATTTTCTCGTAGTTCCTGCGACACACACACACACACACACACACACACACACACAGTGCGCGCCTTTGCATAAACGAGGTACACTTTTTTTTTTAAATCCATACATCTAAACAAACTAATCAACCAAATCGAATTTAACCTCAACTAACTTTAATGCCATCCAACTGAGAAGAGTATACTAATAAGCGTGTTTCGGACGCAAATGAGTGCTCGAAGGGTGGTTTCTGTTAAGTTATTAAGTAGCGAAATGCCAGTTAATCTCGATAATTAACCTTGAATAAATGTTCACACGTCTTCAACGTTGATGATATATATATATAATATATATATATATTATATATATATATATATATATATATAGGGCGTCCCAAAAAATGTATACACACTTTAACAGCTGATAGCTCAATTGATGTTTCTTTCTTTCCAAGTTAAACCCATTAGAATTAATAATGGCAGTCGGACTAAGCTTTGAACAAAGGAAATTCATTCTAAAATGCTACTGGAAGTGTGAAAACGCAGTTGAAGTGCAAAGACAGTTTAGGAGGGAGTTTCAAACAGATCCACCAACGCGACTTACCATCACTCGAATTAGAGATAAGTTTGAAGCCGATGGAACTGTTCAAAATGTCCACAAGAAGCGTTCCGGAAGACCACGGACATCGACAAGCCCCACAAAGCAAGAAAGAGTACTGGAAACGTATCACCAAAGTCCAAGAAAATCTGTGCGGCAAGCGAGTCGTGAGGTAGGAATTTCAGAATCGTCTGTCCAACGCATTTGAAGCGCTGTCAATGGAAAAGTTACATTCCAAGATTAGTCCATGCTATTAATGAAGATGATCCGGACCGAAGAGTGCAGTATTGCGAGTGGTACTTGGCACGATGTGGATTGGACGAAGGGGTTTCGTAGAATACCCTCCGCGTTCACCAGACCTCACACCACTAGACTTTTTTTTATGGGGATACTTAAAAGACAAAGTCTACGCTATAAAACCTGCAACAGTCGCTGAATTGAGAGCAGCCATTGAACGAGAATGCACACAAATACCAAACGAAATGTTTCGTGATGTTTGCGATTCCATTGCTTCGCGTTATCAGCAGTGCCTGGACCAGAACGGACGTCAGTTTGAAAACAGGCGTTGACAAAACAATTAAATAATGTCTGTAGATTCTATTACATTTTGAAAATGAAATGTATTTTAATAACACTGCCTTTATAATTATTTAAAGTGTGTATACATTTTTTTGGGACGCCCTGTATGTGTATAATATATATATTATATATATATATATATATATATATATATATATATATACAGGGTGTCCGAGAATTATCTGTACAAGTTTTGGCTGTTATTAAAAGTCAACCATGAAGTGTAGAAATTCCAGTGTTGTCCCATTTTACAGAGAATCTCTAAGTTTTTTCTGATACCAAGTTTTGACAAGTTTTTTAGAAATTCCAGTGTGTCCGAAAATTATCTGTACAATTTCATCTTTTAATAAAATTCTTGATAACACACGTAAAATTCTTAAACAAGATTATTTAGAATCTGTATTTTCAAAAGTTTCTTTTATTAAAGTAACGTTGTTACAAACATTCGATATGTGCACCATCAGTGATTCGCAAAACATCCAATCGATAATCCAAATGTTGCCATGTACGCTGCAGCATATCCACATCAATTCGCTCAGTAGCAGCTGTGATTCTTGCTTTTAAATCATCAATGTCTGTCACCCGCGTACAAAAAAGAAAAAACTTGTCAAAACTTATCATAAAAAACTTAATGAGTTTCTCTGTAAAATGGGACAACACTGGAATTTCTACACTTCATGGTTGACTTTTAATAACAGCCAAAACTTGTACAGATAATTCTCGGACACCCGGTGTGTATATATATATATATATATTTTTTTTTTGTATTGGGGCGTTTACCGCCATTTCCCGCTATATGGTAGCGGATATCATGGCGAGGCGGAATACGAGAAAGAGAAACGGAGACGGAGAAAAGGCACTAGAAAAGGGAGAACAGCGGACTACAGGTGAGAAGCCACCTAAAGCTCAGATAGGATGCGAGATTGGGAGAGGAAGAGGAAAAGACGGTCAAGCGAGAAGAGAGGGCTCTCAGCGAGCATAAGGCGTAAACGTTCGGGGAGGGGGAAATCAGAAAGGAACGGAAAAGCGCGACGACGTACTGACGACAGGGTGGGGCATTCCACAAGGATGTGAGAGACGGTGAGGGGCGACTGGCAGGAGGCGCAACGAGGAGCCTCCTGCCGGAACATAAGATAGCCGTGCGTGAGGCGCGTATGGCCGATGCGAAGCCGCGCAAGGACGACCTCTTTGTGTCTGGAGCGGTGGAAAGAGGACACCCAATATGACAGACGGGGGCGGATGGACCAGAGTTTATTTCCGGTGGCATCGTCCCAGGACTGTTGCCACATGCGATCGTAAAAGGAACGAAAGACCTGCACATAGTCTGAGAAGGGGAGCGGGCGGGGGAGGGAGGCAGCGAGGCGGCGGACCGGGCTAAGCGGTCCGCCGCCTCATTACCGGAAACACCAACATGGGCGGGAACCCAGCAGAAGGTGACCCGGATCCGGTGAACGGTGTGCAGGACATGGTACTCCTGTTGAATAAGGCGTACGAGGGGGTCCGGGGAATCATAGCGCTTGAGCGCCTGAAGGGCGCTCAGCGAGTCCGAAAAAATGGTACAGGAGGACCGTGAACAACCCGATACCAGACGAAGGGCTTCCAGAAGGGCAAAGAGCTCCGCGGAAAGATGGAGGCCTGAACCGGCAGGGGGATACCCCGGGAGGTAGGTGACAATGACGGAGAGAAGACGGCGGCCGCGACACCTGCAGGGGAGCGCGAGCCGTCGGTGTAGACGGTTACGTCGTCCGAATGGACGGGAAGATGGGCCAGAAAAGAAGACCGGAGGACGGCAGGAAGAGACTCCTTACGCAGGCCACGGAGCGCCTGGCAACGGCAGATAGGGGTGGTCCGCCAGGGGGGCGACAGGTCGAAGGAGAACGGCAGAATAGAGGGTGGGGGGATCCCCAGGGACGAGAAAATCTCGGCCAGAGAGGCAGCGAAATGCCACGTGTCAGGCCGGGGTAGCGCCTGGGAGATCGCGGAGAAGAGTAGGGACTTCGGGGGCGGCAGATGCGAAGGTAACACTTCGCCATGAGAAGGCCCCGGCGAAGGGCCAGGGGGGGTGTCCACAGTCCACCTGAAGACTAGCGACAGGGGACGAGCGGAAGGCACCCGACGCCAGGCGAAGGCCACGGTGGAGAAGAGGATCCAGCATACGGAGTGCCGGAGAGGAGGCGGAACTGTAGACCACACAGCCGTAGTCGACACGGGATTGCACCAGGGAGGTGTACAGGCGCAGCAGAGTACGCCTGTCCGCCCCCCAGGTCGTGTGGGACAGATGACCCAAAAGGGAGAGGGTGCGGCGAGATGTTTGCCGCAACCGCCTAAGGTGTGGAACCCAACCGAAAAATCCGTCGAGGGTCATACCCAGGAATCTAACGGATGGGACGAGGGGAAGAGGAGTGCCGGCAAGGGTAAGAGCGAAGGTATGCGACAGACGGAGGCGCCGAGGACGGAAAAGCATACTGGAAGACTTAGAGGGTGAGAAAGCATAGCCAACCGAGGACGCCCAGCGAACCACCGCATTGATGGCTAGCTGGAGACGACGTTCAGCCAAAGACGGGAGGCGGCCAGAGCAATAGATAGCCAGGTCATCGGCGTAGAGGGAGCTACGAACGGATGTAGGCAGGACCGTAGCGACTGTGTTCATCACGAGTGAGAAACACAAGACGCTAAGGACACTACCCTGAGGGACACCCTCCTCCAACGGAAAGCGGTCAGAGAGGCAGAACCGATGCGGACGCGGAAAGAACGGGCGGACAAGAAGTTATAAATAAAGGAAGGGAGAAAGCCTACGAAACCCAGGGAGCGTAAGCAGTCGAAGACCGCGCTCCGCCGGGTAGTATCGTAGGCCTTCTGGAGGTCGAAAAAGACGGCGAGTACAAATTGACGCCGGGAGAAAGCCTCCTGCACGTCATGGCTAAGGAGAAGGAGGGGGTCGGTGGTAGACCGGAAGCGCCGGAAACCAGCCTGGGTAGCAGGGTACTGGTCACTCGCCTCCAAGGTAAAGGACAGCCGCGAGGCGACCATCGCCTCCATCACCTTGCAGGCACAGCATGTTAGGGAAATGGGGCGATAGTTCGACGGGAGTGAGGGGTCTTTATCGGGCTTCGGGATGGGGACGACGATGGACTCACGCCATCGGTCCGGAAATGAACCCTCCAACCAAATCCGGTTATAGAGGTCCAGTAGAAAGCTGAGAGCAGAGGGGTGGAGATGCCGTAAAAGGTCATAGGGGATATTATCGGGGCCGGGGCGGAGGAGCGTCGGGGGCGGAGGGCCTCCCGAAGCTCTGTCATGTGGAAGAGGTGATTATAGGGGTCATTCCTATGAGGTGGAAATTCCGGTGGGTCGCGGCGGGAGTGGGGGGAATCGGAACTGGAGATGGCTGCAAAGTGCGCCGCGAGTGCGTTCGCGACGGCCTCCGGATCGGACACGAACTCGTCGTCCCCGACCCGAAGCACCGGGGGTCGAGGGGGGACACGGGTCCCCTCAAAGCTACGCACCTTGCGCCAAACAGTCAAGGGGGCAGTCGAGGAGGAGATCCCGGACACGTAACTCCGCCAGGAGGTACGCCGGGCCAGTTTCAGGACCCGACGGGCCACTGCCTTCAGGCGCTGAAATTCTATCTTGTGCTCCAGCTGGCGGGTCCGGTAGAAGCGGCGGCCGGCACGGCGCCGCTCCTGAACGGCATGGGAGCACTCTGGGGTCCACCATGGGACGCTTCGCGGTCTGGGGGAGCCAGAGGTACGGGGGATGCAACTGGCGGCAGCCGAGAGGATCTTACTCTCGAGGAAGGCGAGGGCCTCATTGACGGAGGGAAAGGCAGGAATTGATGGCGAGATCGCCGTGCCCCTCGCGTATGAGGCCCAGTCTGCTCGGGCGAACAGCCAGCGCGGGCGGACAGAGGTGGGGGGGAGGAGACGGTCGGGGTAAGACACACTGGGAAATGGTCACTGCCGGAAGAATCCGGCAGGACCTCCCAGGTGAACTCCGTCACGATTTCGAGGGAAACCAGGAAAGGTCGATACAGGTGAAACTGTCATGGGCCGAGTGAAGGCAGGTTGGGGAGCCATCGTTCAGAAAGGTGAACTCGAGCTCGTCCATAAGGGAGAGAAGGGTCCCGGAGAGAAAGGTGGAGCAAACGTCCCCCAGGCCGGGTCCCGACTGTTGAAGTCCCCGAGAATCAGAAAAGGCGGGGAAGCTGGAGAATTAGGTCACGGAGAGAATCGGGTGGGGGCGTACGTTAGGGGAGAGGTAAAGAGAGCAGACCGTGAGCTGGCGCCCCAAGAAAAGGCGCACGGCCACAGCTTGCAGGACTGTACGGAGCGGGAGGGGGCGGAAAGGGACGGAGCGGTGCACGAAGACCGCGGCGCCCCCCCTCCCCCCCATCGAGAGGCGGGGAAGGGAGCCCGCAGTAACCGGACACTCGAGGGAGGGAACGGGATCCCAGAATCGTCTCCTGAAGGCAGAAACACGCCGGACACCTGGAGGCCAGGAGAGAGGAGAGACTCTCGAGGCCTACCAGGAGCCCGCGGATGTTCCACTGCAGGAGCGAGGTATAGGGAGGGGTAGGAAGGTCAGCGTAAAGGATGATTATGGGGTGGGTGGGCCGATCGGGTGGCCCGAGATTAAAGAGGGAATCGGAAAGCCCCGGAGTTCAGTGAGGGACGCCGAACGAGGGCGAAGGCGAGGGTCCCCCCGACGAGGGGGCGATGTGGAACCAGACGCCGGCAAGTCCTCCAGAGGAGAGTCTCCCGGACGTCCGGGGGAGAGCGATGCAGAGAAGGGGATGTGAGAGGTATCCAGAATGCCCCTCCCTTCACCGGAGGTGCGGGGGAGGCAGGACTACGAGGGGGAGTGGAAAATAATACCTCACCCAGAGGCATTGGCAGGTCGAGGAGAGAGATGGGGCGGGTCAAACGCGGGGGCGTGCACGTCCCACCCACGCCGACCAGGCGGGCGAGTTCCCCATATATATATATATATATATATATATATATATATATATTATATATATATATATATATACAGTGGTGGGCACCGTTAACCAAAAAGTTAACTTCGATTACGATAATCCGTTAACCCAAATTTTTAACTCCGATAACGATAATCCGATAATTTTACCACAAAGTTAACGGAAGTTAACGATAATCCGATAATTTTACCACAAAGTTAACGGAAGTTAACGATAATCCGATAATTTTACCACAAAGTTAACGGAAGTTAACGATAATCCGATAATTTTACCACAAAGTTAACGGAAGTTAACGATAATCCGTTAACGATAACTATTTCTTTACTAACATTTAAAAAAATCAAGGAAAAAAGCTTTAAAACCCATAGAAAATGTTTATTTATGCAAAATCCAACAATAAATAGGTATTTAACTATTTTTATCAAGTTTTGCAACTTTTTTGCTTAATAACTTTTTTTTTTTATTTTTAATAAAAAATGTATTGATTACATGTTTTGAAACCCTTGTAACCACTAACCATTAACTAAATTTTAATTTACCAGAGAATTATTATGGCGGGAACTGAAAAGTAAAATTAAATTTTAGGCACATTTATTAAAGACTGACACAATGTGCTGGTTGCCCTTCAGAAAGACCAACTTCTCAAAGTTAGGCCCAACTGCCAGTCTTAACCTCTTGGGCCTCAGGATGTCCTTGCCGAGAGAGAAGAGCCGTTCCACTGCGGCAGAGGACGGAATTGGCAGACTGAAGTTATGGCGTATTGAATTCATTCGCGGAGCGGTGATCTTCCGTGAATGACTCCTCGCAGTTAACGTGTTAACGGACTTTAACAGACTAAATATCGAGTTATCGGAAGTTAACTGGTCCGATAACGATAAATGGAAATTAACTTCCGTTAATAGTCCGTTAAAAAAAAGTTAACTTCGTTAATTAACTGTTCTCGGATTAACGCTTTAGTGCCCAACACTATATACAGGGTGGGCCGTAAGTTTCCATACATAGGAAAATTTAAACGTTTGTTTTTATGTTTCAGATACCCTAAGAATATGCGTTTGTAAGATCTTGTTTACTGATGAAGCAAATTTTTACGTCAATGGAGAGGTTAATCGGCAAAACATACGTTATTGGAGTAATGCTAACCCTAACTGGCTGAGTCCGACGAAGATGCAAGGTGCCGGTAAAGTGATGGTGTGGGCCGGGATATGGGGTGACAGAATTATTGGACCAATTTTTGTCAGTGGAAATCTTAATGCCGAAAGGTATCTTAACATGTTGCAAGAAGAGATTTTCCCATCCCTGCTAAACGAGGAAGGTAACTTCCCAGTTTACTTCCAGCAAGATGGAGCTCCACCTCATTATGGTCTTCACGTGCGTCGGTATTTGGATCAGCAGCAGTTTCCGGATGCTTGGATTGGTCGGCGTGGTCCTGTGGAGTGGCCTCCCAGATCCCCAGATCTCACCCCCCTTGATTTCTATCTTTGTTTGGGGCACTTGAAGGCCATGGTGTATCAGGAAAAGATACGAGACATAAATCATCTAAAGGAACGTATCACCAACGCCATTACAAGCATAACGTCAACTGTGCTAATGCGTGTTCATCAACAGTGGGGAACACGTATTGAAATGTGTTTTCAAAACAATGGCAACCATGTAGAGCATATTATATAAATTAAAATGGTTGTCCATAAAAAAATGTTTGTTTTTCCTATGTATGGAAACTTACGGCCCACCCTGTATATATATTATATATATATATATATATATATATATATATATATATATATATATATATATAGGGCGTCCCAAAAAAATGTATACACACTTTAACAGCTGATAGCTCAATTGATGTTTCTTTCTTTCCAAGTTAAACCCATTAGAATTAATAATGGCAGTCAGACTAAGCTTTGAACAAAGGAAATTCATTCTAAAATGCTACTGGAAGTGTGAAAACGCAGTTGAAGTGCAAAGACAGTTTAGGAGGGAGTTTCAAACAGATCCACCAACGCGACTTACCATCACTCGAATTAGAGATAAGTTTGAAGCCGATGGAACTGTTCAGAATGTCCACAAGAAGCGTTCCGGAAGACCACGGACATCGACAAGCCCCACAAAGCAAGAAAGAGTAGTGGAAACGTATCACCAAAGTCCAAGAAAATCTGTGCGGCAAGCGAGTCGTGAGGTAGGAATTTCAGAATCGTCTGTCCAACGCATTTTGAAGCGCTGTCAATGGAAAAGTTACATTCCAAGATTAGTCCATGCTATTAATGAAGATGATGATCCGGACCGAAGAGTGGAGTATTGCGAGTGGTACTTGGCACGATGTGGATGTGGATTGGACGAAGGGGTTTCGTAGAATACCCTCCGCGTTCACCAGACCTCACACCACTAGACTTTTTTATGGGGATACTTAAAAGACAAAGTCTACGCTATAAAACCTGCAACAGTCGCTGAATTGAGAGCAGCCATTGAACGAGAATGCACACAAATACCAAACGAAATGTTTCGTGATGTTTGCGATTCCATTGCTTCGCGTTATCAGCAGTGCCTGGACCAGAACGGACGTCAGTTTGAAAACAGGCGTTGACAAAACAATTAAATAATGTCTGTAGATTCTATTACATTTTGAAAATGAAATTTATTTTAATAAACACTGCCTTTATAATTATTTAAAGTGTGTATACATTTTTTTGGGACGCCCTGTATATATGGTGGGCCAAGAAAAAGTAATCCCTTAGCTTGATATGGGGGTAACTTTGGCCGTAAACTCTCGAGTACAATTATTATATTATATAACCATATAGTAAAACTTACTGTACACGTGTCAGTAAAATATTAAGCTAATTATTAAAAAAAAAACATGGGAGTTCTATTCGTTTTAATAAATTAAGTTTAAAAACATATAACCTTGGTTTTGCTTCCGCCCGAATTATTCATTCTGACGAAGGTCAAGCTTATCACTCCACCTTAGACCCACAGTTTAATGTGGAATCCGAACCACGCCCCACCAGCAGCCCAGCATCTTAACCACTAGGCTACCCAGGATACCCATTTATCTACCAACTAATTTCTATTGTGTGGTAGGATGAACAGCTGGGTTTTGCTGCGCGCCGCCTGCTGTCACCGGGTCTCGATCTCGGGGTCGATGGAATCGTAGTCAGCGACACTACTACGCCACCGAGGCGTATTGCTAAAAAAATTAATGCTTGTTCCTTCTGTTTCAGGAATTAACGAGACTTTTAAGTGCCAAAATTTATTGAAGAACACCTTATTCTAATACAAAACTTGCGATTACAAAAAAATTATGGTGCCAAAAAAAATAAGAAGAGTTCTCGAATAAAAATTGTACAAGAAATGGAGTAGCAAAAGTTATTCAAAAAATTGATAAAACTGGTAGTATTGCTCGAAAGGAAGGGGAATGGACGGCTTCCCACCGCGCACACTGAAAAAAATGTGGAAGTCGTTGCAAACCTGATTTGCAGTCAAGAAGGCCAACCTGGAAGGCACAAATCTCAAAGAGAAATTGAAGAAGTAAACTCTCACATCCTAATGAGCGGAAGAGGATGACATTCTGCCAACATTTGTTAGAAAGACTTCCCGCTCATACTGTAAAGCGAATTTGGTTCAGTGACGAAAAGACGTTTACCATTTCAACTCTGGTAAACGTTCAAAATGATTGGGTGTATTCAAGAGCAGAAAAAAGATTCATGTGTCGCTGGAGAGGCTCTTCCGAGAGCGTTCCACTTTTACCCAGAAAATTATGGTATCCGCTTTTATTTCAAAACTTGGAAAATCTCTCATTTTTGTTGAACCGGAGACCAAGATTAACGCTGCGTGCTATCAATTAATCCTAGCCAAGCATTTGCCCGTCATTAGTGACACATCAAGAGAGCAACTCGCCATCCAACAAGATGGGGCAACTAGTCACACGGCAAACTCGAATGTCTTTTCTTCAAGCTAATGTTCCGAATTGTTCAGATTTAAATCCACTGAACTATTCCATTTGGTCCGCGCTACAGGAGCTTCTCTACGAACATCCTATCTTAAACGTGATATTATTGCGCCAGGCAATCGAGGACGCTTGGGAAAAGTTATCGCAGAGATTTGTCGATTGTGTCATTGATCTACGAACATCCTATCTTAAACGTGATATTATTGCGCCAGGCAATCGAGGACGCTTGGAAAAAGTTATCGCAGAGATTTGTCGATTAGAAGCCTGCATTCAGCAAAACGGTGGACATATTGAACATTTGAGGCGTTGCGAATACAAGTGACGAGCGCGACATGGGTGCGAAAAACCTGTTTTCTATATCATCATATTCCCCAGGATGTACTCTTTTAAATGGATAATGACAAATGATGTAAGTTCGTCATTAGTTCTCGCAAAATTCAGTTCTTTTAAAGGGGGGAAAACACCATGCACTCAGGGCAAATTGTGGGAGAATTCTGCGGATACTAGTGAAAAAAACGGCATATTTACCATCTCTTGCGGAGTGCAGTCTAGTCATCATTATCATTACAATAATCTACACCCATTTCCGATCAAAATCATACAAACCCCATCAATTTTTTGGCGAAGTTATGATCATTTCTAATCTGCAAATCTTTGGAATCCATTTACTCAAAAACCAGTTTTACCGAGTTTGTCACCAGTACTCGCAACGCCTCATTTATTCTAATACAAATTTAATTTCCCTAGCGTCAACATAAGAATTTTCTTTTAGTAAATGTCACAGAAAATTGTACCTTTTTGTTTTGTATGCAGTAAAGGCTGTTTTTTTTTAGTAAAAAAAAATCTAATAATTTTATTTTCCCACCACCTAATTTAAATTAAACGTTCTTCATATATTCAACAAAATTTTTACTTGAAATTTGACAGACAAGTGTTAAATGAGTTGTACTATATATTGTAGTATTTTAATCAAAGTAAACAACCCTCAGCCAAAGTTACTGACATATTAAACGAAGGGTTTTTTTTTTGTATATATGGGACTTACTTTCTGGGATATAATCAAAAGGATTCAAACGCAAAAGTTCGAGGAAAACTGGT
This sequence comes from Bathynomus jamesi, assembly GCA_023014485.1. Lineage (NCBI taxonomy): Eukaryota > Metazoa > Arthropoda > Malacostraca > Isopoda > Cirolanidae > Bathynomus > Bathynomus jamesi. Next base: position 151,614 of record JAJOZX010002632.1, on the reverse strand, counting down.
CCTGACGAGTTGTAAACGGGGGTTTCAAGTGGATCGATCCAGTGACAGTTCTTTTGTAGGGACCTCGTGTTGTTATTGTGCGCCGATAGGTCGAATTCAGTTATGGCATCTCTGGCAGTGATTTGGTTCTCGTGAGCAGTGGAACAGATCATCACCTGCAACCAAAATTAACAATGATATGCTTTTTCACAAATGATAAAACCGACCATGCTAATAGGATATATATATATATATATATACACCGTATTTCCCGGCGTATAACGCGCACCCTAATTTTGAAGAGAAAATTTAGGAAAATAAAAATTTAGGAAAAAATATACCTCCTACCTCACTTCACATGTACAATTTTAACTAGTTAATTTTAACATGTACATGATTTTTGGAGTATTTTGGGGGAAAAAAAGTCCGCGTTATACGCCGGGAAATACGGTGTGTGTGTGTGTGTGTGTGTGTGTGTATACAAAGAGTTCCTTGTTCCATGCACAGTCTGTGTGTATCATATATATATATATGCTTACTACGAACCTATCGGCCCCGGGATCGAGACTCGGTGACGGCAGCCGGCGCGCAGCAAAACCCAGCTGTTCATCCTTCTACACAATAAAGAAAGTGGTTGGTAGATAAATGGGTACCCTGGGTGGCCTAGTGGTTAAGACGCTGGGCCGCTGGTGGGGCGTGGTTTGGATTCCATGTTAAATTGTAGGTCTAAGGTGGAATGAAAAGCTTGACCGTCAGAATGAACAATTCGGGCGGAAGCAAACCAAAGGTTACCAAAGATATTATATATATACTAGTGTACCCGTGCCGTCAAGAATGACGGCAAAAAAAAAATGAACCACGAAAATGGAGACTGCTGCAGAAATAAGAAGACGATTGGCAAGAGAACGATAACGTAGGAGAAGAGCAAGCTTATTCTAAAAATTTATTCCAAAAGCTTTTAATTTATTTGGAATCCTATCAGTTTAATTAACACGTATCATAGTTGATACAAAACCTGTAAAAAAATTTCAAAATGTTATTAATAAAGTGTATGCTTATAGATATAACATAGCAGCTCAAACAATCTGTATAAAAATGTGAACCTTATCATAAAAATGTGAACCTAGTACAGTTCCCGCCGCTTCGCTGACGGTTAGACAGGCTAAACTACAAAAAAAGAACCCAGCCGTGAAAATTTTGAGCTTCACATTGTGTCAACATTTCTGAATCTCGTATCTCCCAAAACCTCCTCACCCCCATTCATACAACTTGGGGGCTAACACCCTCCCCCATTACCCCCACCCCATTACCATACCCGATTACCCCCACCTCCACCCTTCCCCCATTGCTAAACTACAGAAAAGAACACAGTCATGAAAATCTTGAGCTTCACATTGCCGCCCGTAATACAATTTCTGAATTTTTTTTTCCTCACAATTTCTGAAAGCGTGACACAATTCTGCAACAAACAGACAAACAAACAAACAAACAAAACTTGGCTATTATTATAATGTAGATATATATATATATATATATATATTATATATATATATAACATGGTTTTTTTGCGAAATCGGTCTTCTCGCAAATTCTCCGGTCAGTTTGCAAAGAAACCAAAACAATAGTAATTTTACAAAATGACCTTAAATGTTTGGTCATTTTGCAAAAAAACACAAAAATCGGTCAATTTACAAAATCACCAATAATCTTGTCGGTGTATTTGCAAAATCTCTTGTTCTGATACTGTAGAACCTTCTAGCTCCTAACCTAACCTAACCAACAGTGTCATTGTGTTTAGGTTAGGCTAGGCTAGGTTAGGTTAGGAGCTAGAAGGTTCTACAGTATCAGAACAAGATATTTTGTAAATATACCGACAAGATTATTGGTGATTTTGCAAACTGACCGATTTTTGTTTTTTTTTTTGCAAAATGACCAAACATTTAAGGTCATTTTGTAAAATTACTATTGTTTTGGTTTCTTTGCAAACTGACCGGAGAATTTGCAAATAAACTGATTTCGCAAAAAAGCCGTAATATATATATATACCTTTTCCGTTATATGGGGACCATTGAAATGAGAGAAATTAATATTTTTTAAACTTATTTTAACTTTTTATTAATAATCATTACATTTTGAATAGGAGAAATTTAATTTATTTAATTTAACAGCTATGAACATAAATAAAAAAAAAATTTGTCGTTTCTTCAAAAATTTGACGATAATTTGCGTTGAAAATTGGACGTAGGCTATAGGCCATTTTATTCTTAGTTCGCGCAAAGACCTAGGCATATATATATATATATATATATATATATATATATATATATATATATATATATATTTCCGCCTGTCTGTCTGTCCGTCCTTTATGCAAGCGCAAACCGTTTGACCTAGAGCTACCAAATTTGGCACGGGGGACCTCTTATGGGATGAAGAATGTCAACGCAGAGTCGGTCAGCCTGTCTGTTTGTATTACGGGCGGAAATGTGAAGCTCAAGATTTTCATGACTGTGTTCTTTTCTATAGTTTTATTGACCAAATAATTGAACCGACAGTAATTGGGAGTTCAGTTATTTGGTCAGGAGGTTTTTGGGGGATATCTGATCAGATTCAGAAATCTTGACACAATGTGAAGCTCAAAATTTTCACGGCTGCGTTCTTTTCTGTAGTTTAGCCTGTCTGTTTGTTTGTGAAATTTATCCCGGGCAGTAATGGGGGAGAGGGGGGGGGAGAGGGGTGGGGTAAGTGGGGGAGAGGGGTGGGGGTAAGTGGGGGAGGGGTTATCCCCCAAATTGCATAAAGGGGGTAATGGGGGAAAGGTGGGGCTAAGTGTGGGAGAGGGGTGGGGGTAATGGGGAGGGGGTTAGCCCCAAGTTGCATAAAGGGGGTGAGGGGTTTTGGGGGATACCTATCGTCAAGGGACCTAACCGGTCATTCAATTAACCCGGGCAACGCCGGGTACCTCACCTAGTGTGTATGTATGTATGTATGTATATATATATTATAATATATATATATATATATAATATATATATGCCCGGTTAGGTTAATTGAATGCCCTGTTAGGTTAATTGTACGCCCTTGACGATTGGTTAGGTTAAGTCGTGATATTTTCGTTAGTTTTAACGAAGATATCATTGGTAATTGAGGCTGGGAGCCCTGATCTTCAGGTGATCCGTTAGTTTTAACGAAAATATCACGACTTAACCTAACCACTCGTCAAGGGCGTACAGTTGACCTAACCGATAAAGAAAAAATAAAAATAATCCTAGCCAATATTCAGGGCCTTAAATCAAATCGTTCCCCGGACAAAGTTTTGTACCTGAAAGGACTCATGCAAGAAGCCGGAGCAGACTTTGCACGCCTCACTGAAACCCATCTGAAGGACTGCCAGGCGAACTGTAAAAACTAAGTTCTGTGTTGACAAAAAAGAAATACAAATTGAGAACTATAACATACTCCGAGCCGACAGAACAGTGAGACATAAAGGAGGATGTGCTAGTTACACACACGAAAGGCATATGACAGAAATGACTATAAGTACCTGAAACAGCTACGTAGAATGTGTAGCAGCAAAAGTTGAAAAATTAAATATGGTACTAATTGTAATGTACAGACCCCCAAACACGCCAACTTCAAAATTTTCAGATTCTATTACAGAAGTAAGAAACTGGGTAAAAGATCTACACTCTCCAACCCCAAATATATTTCTCTGTGGTGATTTTAATTTTCCATTCATAAAATATAAAAGGACAGGAAAAAATATATGTATACACCAGGACAAGGGGACACACGGGAAGACCAGGAGCAGGTAAAAATGCTACTAGCTCTAGCTGATGAATTTATGTTAACACAAGAAATAACAGAAAACAAAGAAAAAACTGCCTAGATTTGGTATTCACAAATAACAGCAACCTAATTGATAAAGTAGAAATATCCCCAACTATAATATCGGATCACAACATTATTGAAATAACAATCAATATAAAAGCAACAGGAAAGAACACGAACAACAGAAAGAAGCAAATTCGAAATTTTTAATTTTCACTCCAAAGCTATAAACTGGGAAGATGTTGCATCCAGCGTGGAAGTAAAAGATTGGAAAACCATTTTCGAGGCCAAGACAACAGAAGAGATGCTAATGACTTTAGAGGAGAAGACGTTGGAAATTGTGGAAAGACATGTCCCAAAAATACAACAAAGAGGAAAGAGAAGCAGGTTCGAGAGGCAAAAAAGGTCATTGTTCGGAAACTGAAAAGGAGTGACTGTAAAGATGATAACATCAGAAAAATATTAAATGATAAACTGCAGAGTATCGATGTCGTCATACAGGAACTAATTGAGAAGCATACAGAAAAAGAAGACGACGACGCTATAGAAGCGATAAAGGTTAACTCAAAGTACTTCTATAATTTTACAAAAAGAAAGTCGAAAAACCATGCGACTATCGGACCTTTGAAAAACGAGGACAGTGCTTTATCTGATGATCTTACAGAAGTATTTGAAAAATTAAGAGCTCAGTCAGTACGAATCATCTTTCAGTATCACAAAAACTGACAAATTGATATACGATAGAAACGCGTTCTTTGAAGAACTACAAGGGGAAAGTATAACGGACTTCGACTTTACGACAGGCGATATTACACAAGCTATAGGGAAACTAAAAGCACACTCAGCAGCAGGACCGGATAAATGGAATGCCACACTGATCAAAAACTGCAAGAATGTAATCGCTGAGCCCCTATATTGGATATGGAGACGATCACTAGACACGGGGGGAAATACCGGGCATCCTGAAGAGCGCAATCATAGTCCCAATATATAAAGGAAATTGATCCGAGGCCAAAAACTGTAGGCCAGTGTCGCTTACATCTCATCTCACTAAAATATTTGAAAGAATAGTTAGACAGAAAATCGGTAACTTTTTGGAAACTCCGGAAAGATTAAATAACCAACATGGGTTTCGGTCAGGCAGATCATGCCTATCACAACTAAAGGAACACTACAACAATATTATTGATGCACTTGAAAGTAATGAAAACTATGATAGAATATACACAGACTTTGCAATGAAAACTATGATAGAATATACACAGACTTTGCCAAAGCGTTCCACAAAGCGTTCCACAAAGCGTTCCACAAAGCGTTCCACAAAGCGTTCCACAAAGCGTTCCACAAAGCGTTCCACAAAGCGTTCCACAAAGCGTTCCACAAAGCGTTCCACAAAGCGTTCCACAACTCTTCATAATCATGCTAACTGACGTTACCAGAGACAGCACAGTAACATCCTTTGCCGATGACAAAGATCAGTAGAAAAATAAGAAACCCAGAAGATATAGGATCTCTACAAACCGACATGAACAGAATCTACAAGTGGACGGAAGACAACAATATGAAGTTTAACAGAGAAATTTCAGTTGTTACGATATGGAAAAAGAGAAGACCTAAAATCCATGGAATATTATACACCAAATGGACAGGAAATTCAGAGAAATTCTAAAGCAAAAGATTTAGGGGTTGTAATGACTGATGATGCGAAATTTGAAACATAAAATAAGATAGCAGTAAACAGAGAACCTTTAAACGAAGGAATAGGAATATAATGATTTTTCTACTGAAAACACTGATAATACCCAAATTGGAATACTGCTCGATCCTAACATCCCCATATAAAAAAAGACATTAGAGAGCTAGAAGGGATTCAGAGAAGTTTCACAGCCAAGATCAAGGGGTGCAAAGAACTAACTTACTGGGAAAGGTTACGCGAACTAAACCTATATTCACTGGAAAGGAAAAGAGAGAGATACACCATTATTTACACTTTGAAAATAATGGAGAAACTAGTACCCTATTCTTACTCTGAACCCTGTAACTCCCAAAACAACAGTGGAAAGTAGAAAAGGAAGACTGTGTCGTGTTCCCAAATTAAAGGCTAGACATAGAACATCCTTAACCTTGAAAGAAAATAGTTTTGTTGTGAGAGGACCAAAACTGTTTAATCAGCTGCCCAAAGACCTAAGGAACACGAGAGGTGTTGCAGTGGACATCTTCAAAACAAGATTAGACGCCTGGCTCAGAACACTCCCCGATGAGCCGGGCGTACCTGGCTATGTGAGGTGGAGAGTACAAGAAACAAACTCACTACTTCACCAGGCCAACTCGAGAGGAGGGGCGACAAGCTTGACCTACGTGAAATGAGGAATCATCGCACGGAACATTTGAAAGGTTGAAAGGAAAGGTATATGTGTGTGTATATATATATATATATATATATATATATATATATATATATATATATAAGTTTACAAAATATTAATTTCTCTTATTTCAATAGTGCCAATGTACCCAGGAACAAAAATCGCGTCCACATCAGAAATAAGTAAATACAGAATATGAAGCAAAACGACATGAACACGTAAATTAGTTGACATGGAAACGTTACATATAATACAGGGTGTACATAAAGTCAGGATCTATTTTTGTGAAATAATTATTTTTTTCTATTTTTCTTTTCAGAAGCCCTTAGAATGAATACAGAAGAGCGTGTGGCAATAGTAATTTGGCGAATCGGGGGAAAGAAATACAATGACATCAGAGAGAAGTTTAGAAGGAGATTTCATAAGCCGGGGCCAATAGACGAGACAATACGAAAATTGGTGAACAAATTTAAACGAACGGGATCTGTAAATGATGAAGCAAGATCAGGACGACCGTGTATGTCAGATCTTACCGTGAATGCAGTACGCGGAATTATCACTGAGGAGCCACGTACGTCCGTTCGTGCTGCATCACACAGACTCGGCCTCCCGACGTCATCTGTGCACAAAATTCTGAAAGTTAATTTGCAGAAGAAAAGCTATCATTTGCAGGTTTTACATGATTTACATGAGGAAGATTTCCCTCGACGAAATGCTGTGTGTGCTGATCTCGTAGAACAAATCTGGAGTGATAATTTAATGGACAACATTCTCTCTAGTGATGAAGCCACTTTCCATGCATGTGGAAAAGTAAATCGCCATAACTGTCGAATTTGGGCAGATGAAAGACCGAATGATTTCCTCCAAAATTGGGAAAGAGACTCGCCTAAAGTTAATGTCTGGATGGGTTTAACAAAATCTAAGATTTATGGTCCTTTTTTCTTTGCTGAAGCTACAGTTACGGGGCTCATTTATCTGGACATGATGGTGCTCCTTGTCACTATGCCAAAATTGTTCAGGATTATCTAAATGGACGTTTTCCAAATCGCTGGATCGGACGCGGAAGCAACAGACCTTGGCCAGCGAGATCACCAGATTTAACCCCTTTAGATTTCTTTGCATGGGGCTTTATCAAATCGCACGTCTATCAGACGAAGATTACGAGTCTTGAAAACTTACGTATACTAACTGCTGCAGATAACATAACCCCGCAAATGCTCCAGAATATGTTTAGAAATGCTGCGGAACGATTTGAGCTGTGCAGGGATACTGATGGGCGTCAAATCGAATCCTACTCTTAATTATTTAATAAATGTTACCACTTTATCATTTTATGATTGAATTCCATATAATTTCCAAGTGCTTCACAAAAATAGATCCTGACTTTATGTACACCCTGTATTGTGTCATAGTAATCGTGCAAATTTGTGCGTAACTTATTATTTTATACCCATTTGACATTTTAAACTAAAGAACTAAAGAAATCGTACATACGAAACTATTGTGTAGGTTATAGGTTATATTATAGGGGTCGGGGAGATAGACGCAACGTAATTAAATCAAACCGGAATTAATCGACTCATACTAACCGTAATTAAATGCACTCTTGAATCGTTTCACTGAAATAATACCGAATCCGAGTTAATTCCTAATTGATCCAATTCACGTACGTCATTATGATTTAGAAATTCTATTTTATCTTCTAAAATATCCTCTCGATCTCCCAGACCTTACATCTTTACCTTCCGAAATCTGTTTGTTTAAGGAGTTGTACTAATAAATAAGACACGAACTTAATGTCTGTGTAATGCCATTATTACTTTCATTATTATATAAATTTAATTATCATAAATTTAATTATCATAAATTTAATTAATGCAACCTACACACACGTATTATCGCTATAAGCGTGTGACCTTCAAATGATTTCGTATACTTTTTCATAGAGTGTATAGATAATTAAAACATTACTTATACATAAATGTAATAATTTAGATGGTACTGTAGTTCTCCAGACTTTATGTACACAGAAAATAAAGTGTATCTTTTCCAAAATGCAAATGTTTTACCATATTCCAAATGACGACGAACATGTGTGTCACGACTGTCACGCCATCGGCGAGTGACGTTTAATATGTAAAAAGTATTGTATACAATGCATAATAAAGAAGAATGCAAGTTAGAAACGTAAATATTCTACCAATTGAATCCTCTGCTGAAATTTCTCCTTACAGTATACTGTAAGACGAATTATGTGATGCTCACTAATTGTGTTCACAATTATCAACATTTTCACGAGCGTACAAACCGTACACTGGGGAGGGAGGAAGGGGTTAAGGGCCGTTGTACTCTTTTAGAAATGCGAAAAATGTCGATCCATATCTTGTCATTGAAAAACTGTACTCTTTGTACACTTAAAAATGTTGATAAATTGTGAACAGCCCCCCAAGTCATTCAAATGATAGAGAGGTGATGACGTAAAAGGCGAATTTCTAGTCATTCTTATGTATGAAAACATCCAAGCTAACAGCTTACCCTCCCGATCCTCCAGAACGTAACTCAATTTCCAGATGTGACGTGACAAAGGTTGGCATAAAAGTTAAAGAAATGGACCATTTTAATATTTCTTGTAGCCTCCATCTGCATCAATTACATCTTGGAGACGTCTATTCATGGATGCTACAAGGTTATTGCAAACAATGGGAGTTCTTCGTAAGCTCTCCTAAACCTTAATTAAACTAATTAAAAGTTTCGTAGTCATCTTTGACTACGAAACTTTTAATTAGTGTAGTTTACAAAAAAGATTTTTAAAAAATGCTCTTTAAGATTGCACGTTAATTTAACAAAAATAATGATGTATTAACATTTTGTTCGGTTGGTAATTAAAATGGTCACTATCAAATATAAGAGATTAAAAGAAAGTATTATGTTTGATGGGGCCTACTTACGAAACATATTACAAACAATTGCTGTCAAATAAGCCAAGTTGGGGACCATATGGCTTTCTGACCAGTGCGTTTTCGAGAGACGTCGTGGATCGAAATGATGCCATAGGTTTTTAAATTTTTACTATACAGGGTGTCCCATAAGTCCGATCTCATAGGAAAATTTATTTTAAATTAAATTTACAAAAGTAATACAAATGTTCAAATTGATGATCTTGTTCGCACATGTTGATACAATGTTCCAAACTTAAAAATCTAGGTGTGTGAGGGAACTTCATTCAACCAACGTCGCATCTCATGGCCAAAGTGAGGTGGTGCTCCATCCTGCTGAAAGTAAAACCGATGGTGCACTGGGAGTGGCATTTCGTCCAAATATGGTTCCAACACATCATGCAAAAACTGGAGAAATCAGTCGGCATCAAGTCCTCCTTCCAGAAATACTGGTCCCAAAACAAGATTTCCATGAATGCCACACCACACCATTACTTTTGGGTTAGTTTCGTAATGAGCATCAACAGCGACAAGAGGTTTATCCTACGCCCAGTACACGGTGTTGTGTCGGTTTACTTATCGGTTTAACCCTTTAAGGACTGAAGGTACAAATTGCTAACGTTTCAAATACAAGCATTCATAACTCAACCCTACAAAAAATTCAGGGCTTAAAGGGTTAAACATGATATCGTCCGCAAGGTTTCTTTCTGACCTAAACCATCCCCATGTAATTCTTGTACAAAATGTATCTTGAGATATTTCAAGAGGAAAATGAAAACAGGAGTAGCGACATTTCGCTCCAATCACTGGAGCATTCTCAAGCTTTATTAACAGAAAAAACAGATGGAATCTTTTATATACTCTTAAAAGGCTTAAAAAGTGGGAAGGAAGGAATAGTAGTCTCGAGGGGTCGGAAGTTGGGTGTAGTCACAAACTAAAAATGTATTTTGTACGGATGAAATTTGTGACGTTGCAATATTCGGTGTACAGATGTCTTTGAATGTCCACTTTCATATACAATCTTTCTCACCGGTTGTTGTGGACTTACTGCAGTTCTGGGAAGAGTACATCAATATTCCTTTCAGCACTAGTTGAAATTCTCGGGCGACCTGCTCTTGGTTTGTCTTGAACATCGGTCTTCTTAAATTTTGAAAGCATTTGACCAACAGAACGCTGACTAGGTCGTGGTTTGTTAGGATGACGACGGTGAAATTCTTCAGCTGTCTGTCTTTGGCTTAGGCCAGAAGCATGCAAAAGAACAATTTCCGCCTTCTCTGAGGAATATAACTCGCTTCCACATTAGCCACTGCGTGTTATTCTACCTGCAACAAAAAAAGTTCCAAAACAAGACATCATTTGAAGAGTTTTTTTAGTTCAAATGTATTGCTTTTGTAAATTTAATTTAAAATAAATTTTCCTACGAGACCGGACTTATGGGACACCCTGTGTGGTGTGTGTGTGTGTGTGTGTGTGTGTGTGTGTAAAATTGTAGAGAAAGGGATGTTCTTAGGGAATCAGCATTTAAGGATAAAAAGGATGATCAACGCCCACGTCAACATTATGAAGATTGACTTCTGAAACGTCTGATATTAAAACTCCCATCATTAGTGGTATATTTAATTTCTACGCAGAATTATAGTAACTTAACTTCGGCTTGTGTGTGTGTGCGTGTGTGTGTGTGTGTGTGTGTGTGTGTGTGATGTAGCGGTTGCGGAGCTTACAAATAGAGCTCCACACGGTTGCGGTTATGTAGCCTATATCATCATAATATTACCTGAGAATAAACAACACAATTAAAATATCGCGTTTTAGCCACACTTTTCACAGTCTACAATACAGGGGTGTACATAAAGTCAGGATCTATTTTTGTGAAAGTTATTTTTTTCTATTTTTCTTTTCAGAAGCCCTTAGAATGAATACAGAAGAGCGTGTGGCAATAGTAATTTCGCGAATCGAGGGAAAGAAATACAATGACATCAGAGAGAAGTTTAGGAGATTTCATAAGCCGGGGCCAATAGACAAGACAATACGAAAATTGGTGAACAAATTTAAACGAACGGGATCTGTAAATGATGAAGCAAGATCAGGACGACCGTGTATGTCAGATCTTACCGTGAATGCAGTACGCGGAATTATCACTGAGGAGCCACGTACGTCCGTTCGTGCTGCATCACACAGACTCGGCCTCCCGACGTCATCTGTGCACAAAATTCTGAAAGTTAATTTGCAGAAAAGCTATCATTTGCAGGTTTTACATGATTTACATGAGGAAGATTTCCCTCGACGAAGTGCTGTGTGTGCTGATCTCGTAGAACAAATCTGGAGTGATAATTTAATGGACAACATTCTCTTTAGTGATGAAGCCACTTTCCATACGTGTGGAAAAGTAAATCGCCATAACTGTCGAATTTGGGCAGATGAAAGACCGAATGATTGGTTTAACAAAATCTAAGGTTTATGGTCCTTTTTTCTTTGCTGAAGCTACAGTTACGGGGCTTATTTATCTGGACATGTTGCAGCAATTCCTTGAACCTCAGCTGATTGGGGATAGGATTGTTAGTACCGTCGTCTATCAACATGATGGTGCTCCTTGTCACTATGCCAAAATTGTTCAGGATTATCTAAATGGACGTTTTCCAAATCGCTGGATCGGACGCGGAAGCAACAGACCTTCGCCAGCGAGATCACCAGATTTAACCCCTTTAGATTTCTTTGCATGGGGCTTTATCAAATCGCACGTCTATCAGACGAAGATTACGAGTCTTGAAAACTTACGTACACGTATACGAACTGCTGCAGATAACATAACCCCGCAAATGCTCCAGAATGTGTTTAGAAATGCTGCGGAACGATTTGAGCTGTGCAGGGATACTGATGGGCGTCACGTCGAATCCTACTCTTAATTATTTGATAAATGTTACCACTTTATGATTGAATTCCATATAATTTCCAAGTGCTTCACAAAAATAGATCCTGACTTTATGTACACCCTGTATAATGACTATAATATAAACTGTAAAAAGTGTTTCCAGGATGCGGGACGACCACCAACCACTTTCCCCAACCACCGCCCATTTGAAAGTGGTGTATATAATTATAATATATATATAATATATATATATATATATACTATTTAATCCTTATATTTAAATTGAATTGCTGGGAGACTGTATTTCAAAAATAAAAGTTTTTCAGCTTTGTCCCCCTTCAGCCTATTCCTTTTTTCATTGTAGATGATCCCTGCTCCACTAAATAATTGTTCACTATGAACACTTGAGGGAGGACAGCCAAGGACTTTTTTGCATCCTTAAGTGAAGGCATGAAGTATGACAGGAACAGCATTTGGCGACGTTTATAGCATTTATAGCCATTACACTAGCATTTGGTTGCCCTAGTAAGATGATATCCTCAAACAACCGCAATAACCGCACTGATAAATGCGGTTGCGCTGAGAATATGTGTGGTTGCTCCGCAATTGCGGTTGCGGACAACCGCTACATCACTAATATATATATATATATATATATATATATATATATATATATATATATATACACACACAAAAAAAAAAAAAAAACGAAGTTAAATGACTATAATTCTACGTACAAATTGAACCTATATATTATACATATATTATACATATATTATATATATTTATATATACGAGTATATACAGGATAAGAAAGTTGCCATCAACGACTAGTCTGTAGATTCCTCCATCTTCCACTATAGTTTTATTGTATTAATACTACCTGTAAGTATTATAAATGCAACTTTTATTGCATTATCACTTCCTGTTACTCAGGTTTCTGTGGAAACACTTTTCTGGACGTCAATATACATCCTAAATTCCTTAAGAAACAGACTGAGCAACCAAACTATGAGAGATGTCTCGTTTCTCACTGTGTATCAGTTGCTCGAAGACACTCGCACCGGACCTCCGAATCAACAAAATGAGGACCAAGTTGTTATTAAAATAATACAGTGAAATACAATACTAAACATGTATAAACTTATTTGAAGGTATTTCTAATAAAATAATGAAACAAATGCATCCGTTACAATTACATCTTTACATCGTTTCTTCTATTTCGAAAAGTACGAGTAAATGTAGGATTTATTTTTTATTTTTTACACTGTGCGAGTTAACTTGGTTTAAATAAATATAAAATTGACCAATGTTTATAATGAATAGAGTATTTTATAGGATACAAAAATTACATATATGGTTTAATGTTAATCTGGAGTGTCTTTGAAAACCTTTCCTGGACATATGATGACCTTCGATGTCGCGGAAGATTAATTAACCGTCCAACAAATTGTCTATAAATAAGTCTGACTGACATCAAATATAAATTAAGATACCGGATACAGTATAGGTACAGAAATAAAATATTTGCGACGTATAGGTACTTAAATACAAAAATAAAATTTTAATGTGGTCAACGTACAGAAATAAAAAATTTAAGTGATATGGGTAAAGAAATTCATTTCAGTAGCCATTTGATGCCATGTCAATGTTTCACACCCATACAAAAGTGTCGATACTGACTTCCATGTAAACATCTCGCAGCGTCTGTAGCCAGTCTCTGCTTCCTCACAACCGCCACCTTTCTTCCTCGATTCACTCGACTTTTAGCTACCTTCATTCGCACTCGTACCTCCTTTGTTCGAAACACATCCCAAATACTGAAAAGATCACCACTTCTATTGTGTCACCATTCACTATCACACAACTCCGAATTTCTTCACAATCACTAACTTGTTTTTACCTCCATCCACTTTCAACAATGTCATAATGCTTCTCTATTCACTCTATCATACGCTTTCTGAAGTTTCAAAACAGCCATGTATACCTCGCAATCTCTCCACATCCTTTCTCAACCACTTCTCATTTGCGAACACTTTATCCACAAAGCCTCTTCCACCTCAAAACCCTCCTTGCTCATTACTCACCAAGCATTCTGTAATATCACGAACTCGTTCTATCACTATCCTACCATACACTTTTTTCCACTATACTTTTCAGACTTATACCTCTGTAGTTTATACATTCACTCCTTTCACCTTTCATTTTGTACAATGGAACAATTAATGCTTTCTTCCAGTTTTCAATCACCCCATTTGTCTTATGCATTCTGGTATATGCACTACAACCAGTCTAAATCTTTCAATCCCCTATACTTAATCATTTTTCCATGCTGTATACCCCATCCACACCTGCCGGTTTTCCATTTTCAGTTTACGAACTGGTTATGTTCTCAGGCATTCTGTCAGTCACAAATCCTCCTCACACCGCCAAAACCCATTATATCTATATTTGCATTCCTCCCATATCTTGCACCCATCAAACCCTCGAGATATTCCTTCCATCTATTCCGTAGATCCACATCTGCTGTGAGCATTCTTCCATTTTCATCCATTCCTCTCAAACTTCTTTTCATAGTTTCATTTCTGCACTTCCTTCCAGAACAACTTTCTATTTTCTACATAGTTTTCATTCATCCTCCTTCCAAACTCATTAATTACTCTGTTTCTTCTGCCGCACTAGTCTCTTCACAATTCTTTTGCTCTCTTCATATACACCCTATGCACACAACCATTTCCTCCTTTTATCCTCAGCCGCTGACGCAACCTCGGCATCCCAACGGACCTATACCCATTTCATCGACAAAACCAAACAACTTACACTCAAAAACTAATTTAACCTAACTTAATCTAACCCACAATATACTTGTCAACAGAATGTCAAGTTCATCAGATGTCGTAAGGCCGATCGCAACAGCGAGCAAAAATGCTATATATAATTTTTTTTCGGGGGGTCAGATTCGAATTAAATGTTGTTCATTGGCTCGAGTGCGGGGTGGGGTGGGGGGTAATAACGTAAAAATACCTCTGGATGGGAAAGCGTCAGACGTTTGCCTCGTGTAATGAAATGTCGCTATGCTGTAGATGAATGATCAACGGTCATGTCTCCGAGTCAAAGGGAAAAGGGGTTCGAATCCTGGTGAGGGATAAATTTTACATATGCAAAAATGTGTGGTTACGTGTTTATATTTCCGTCAAATATTACTAATTTTCACGGAGACGTTATAGGTGGTCGCTTTAGACTAGTTAGTTATTTCCCACGTGTTCAATTTCAACCAATCAGGATCTTTGTAACAAGTTTCAAAGAATTGGTCTCCGTGAAACTTAATATTTACCATATATATATATATATATATATATTAAGCAATTCTCTAATAAAATGTATAATAGTGTTTATTGTGCAATAAAACGAAGTGAAACCCGAAAACAATCGAAGACATATTACTCTGTACCTAAACAAAGATATTTGAAAAGATACACGAGAGAAAAAACTTGCTTTCATACAGCTGTCCTTGGAAGGGAGAAATGAGATACTATTTGCTTACGACATGAAACATCCTGACCAAACTATTATTATTTCTAAGACATTTTGTTGTTGTTTTTGTTGTTGTTGTCCGTGATAAATTAAGTGGAAAATCCGGCTCGCCATTCCCGCTTCAGGGTTTTGGTCTTTTGCTTCAACATGGAAATTAAGACAAGGAATCCTGGAACCATTTTTTATCTATAGGTTACAAATCTCATTACCCGTATCTTGTTACAGTTTTTAACCATAGCAACACGAGTCATTGTTATTTATAAAATACAATTATGATTTGCTTACGCGAATGCGCGCTCACTTCGAGCAAAAATATAATTTTTTTTTTTTTTTTTTTTTTTAATAGCTATATTATTATATATTAAAATTGACGGAGAGAGAATACGAAATGAAGCCAACTTAAGAAGTTAACTAAACTAGTTAAAACTATATTACAAAAACGTTGTGAAAGCGTATAGAAATTATTAAATACAATATAAAACCTTTCTTTTACGTATACGTCAATACTAAACTCGGTTGCATTAATATATAAACTTTTATCTTAATGTTTATAATGATTATCTACACGAATGTTCCAATTATCTTTTCTAATATAAAGTTTGTATCACTATAAAAATCTATAGCTTCGGCATAGGTCATATCACTCGTATGGGTCTCAGGCTCTCTCTTAGTTACGGTGAACACGGGTAATTTTAGCTACGCACTAATCTGAGAACCATTAGGTTCTAAGCGTGCCAAATTAAAAATTTAAAAACCCTCAGACTTTAAACTACTTCTATAACTAAAATTAACTTATTTTCCCTAAAGGAACCTACCTGCAAATGATGATAATATTCGTGAAAAATGAGAGAAATGTTAAATCTAGTACGGCGATTCTTCATATCCTTATCAGCATCAAAATTGTAGATAACGACTTTTCCCAGGGTGGAATCCGAACCGTTCATTTGTCCATTTTGGGGAGTAAGAAAACCAAATTTCCAATTCCTTCCATTTTCAAGTGTGATATCGTGAATCAAATCTCTATTAAATCTACGTTCGCTGAAAGCGAGCTTTATGAACAGCATCAAAAAGATTAAGCCTTTGAAGCCTTTCCTTTGATATGGGGAAACACTTTTAAGTAACATTATGACCCGAAATGCTTGTGGAATAGTTTTTAAACAGAGTTATTAAAAGTTTTTATCAGATTTTGTTTTTTAATCGTACTACAGTGTCAGACCAGTTTATTAATTAAATTCACCTGCAAATATACAATATAGACAAAGTTAAAAAAAATTGCCAGTGATAGACTATAATGGAGTATATATATAATCACGTTAATTCCTATAAAGGTACATATTTAATAACCTTAATAAATTCGTACCAGGTCAACTCTTCTTTAATAATTAATTATTGTAGCTAAATACGCAAAAAAAATTGATTTTTCAGTTTTAATTACTTGTAAGAAGGTTGTCATTCGTTTGCTCAGTGCCTCTTCTAATGAACAAAGAAACTTCTAATATAATAATGGGAATTTGCACCTTCTCAACGGAAGTCACTCTACAAAAGCAGGAAAGAAGATTAGCGACACAACCTCTCCTCACAACGGCAAACGCCACACTGTTGCAATCTCATTTTCTTCTTTTATACTTTTATAGGTATTCCGGTAATTAATGGTGACACTCTGGAATGATACAGATAATAGAGCTAAGAAATCATATAAGAATTTGTTATTTCAAATTAACTGCGCTTAAACACGTACGCACAAAAGGTGTAGTCGGAGTCCGTTTAATTATTACATGTAAAATATAGGTGATACTGGAATGTGATATTAAAATTTGTTTGACTTATATGAAACCCCTCTTCATACGAGTGAGCTGAGAACTTACATTTGTAAGTTTACCAAACATTTTTCAATTTTTACACTGGAAAATAATTAAAACCACGAAGGTTGACGACATGTCATCAAAGTGACATTTTATTGACAAAGTTTTTAAAGGTTAGTTAAGTTAGATTAGATTAGGTTGGGTTAAATTAGGTTATCAAATTACCTAAATCGACTAAATGTCTATAGGTACGTTAGAACAATCAAATACAGAATTAAATATTTGTACACCAATCCAGATGATTAATTCAACCAAATATTCTGTTTGCAAGAAACATACTTATTTTTTTTATAACAAATTAAAAACACTTTGGTTGAATTAAACATTTGGATTTGTTGGCAAATATTTAACCCTGTATTACCCTGTATTTGTTTTGGCAGAATTGAGCGTCCCATCATGAAACGGACATGTTATGTGCCTTGAAAAGTGGACGCTCAATTCTGCCAGTTGAGGTTTAAGTTTTGTTTTTTGGCTAAAAATATAATAGTTATCCCTTTTTCTTTGATGTATTCAATTCGACGTGAATGCAACGAGTCTTTTGCTTATATTGAGGTTCTAAATGTAGCGGGGCTAGGCTGCTTTAAACCCTAGATCCTGTCCCAAAGTTGGATCCTATCTGCTTTGCAGATAGCTGGTGAGGGAAACTATATTTTTGGGACCTCTTTGCGAGTGACCCGTTGCCCACGTCGGGCTAACATCATGAAAAAGAAAAAACTATAGTGTTTGTCATTTACCATTACTTATTCGGACTATGTGGATTTAATTTTCCCAGAAGAGTTCCTTGTTCCATGAACGGTCTGTGTGTATCATAAAAAACCTCAGGGAACCATTCTGAGTTCATTCCCATATATATATCTTTCTCAACATTTGGGCTTGTCAGTCCGTACCAACCGTCCCCTCAGTAGCCCTCCACAATCCGCAATTAGAAACCATAGTAATGAAACGACCATCCCCTTCACAAAACTCAGTTTGAAATTTTAACTAGATCCAATAACCGTACAGAACTCCGAATTTTAGAATCTTTGTACATCTATAGAAACAAACCCTCCCTTAATAATAATAGCTCATCCTACAAATTACAACTCTTTTAAACTAACCAACCGTTTTTCACAGACATATCCTTTCTAATCCTCTGACCATCCAGTATTCCCTTAGACTTTGCCAAGTATGGAGGTGGATGTAACATTGTGTATTTACCTATTGAGGTAATTTAATTTTAGTTTTTATAGTGATGAAATTTAATTTAATTTTAGTTTTTATAGTGATAAAATTTAAATGATTTTAATTTTGTATTGATGCAATTTTCATTTTGCTTTAAGGTTTTAATTTTAATGGTTTTAATATTGTATTGATGTAACTTTCACTTTTCAATTTTGTTTTAAGGTTTTAAGACTTAACTCACTGATGATGACAAAAGATTTGTCGAAACGTCTGATGTACAAATAAATGAAAATGTTTGCCGTTGTGTTGATTCTTCTTTTCATATATATATATATATATATATATATATATATTATATATATATATATATATATATATATACAGGGTAGGCCAAAAAACTATTACCCTAATTTTGAACAATAATTTTACCTATCTCGTGGTGAAGTTGGATTTTTGCTAACACTAACCATTATTTTGTAATTCGCTGTTATACAGACACGGGTAGAAAAACTTTCTGTTTCTATAACAGTTACCTACTTGAGTCCAAGATTATGCGGAATGTGCCCTCCTCCATTATCAATGCACGCTTGCAACCTTGCTCGCCATTGATCTACCGCATCAAGGATTTTTTCTTGGTAATAAGCAGCAGTGATTTTGGCATTTTCATCAATATAAACAATCTCTGACTTCCCTAACTTTGAAATAAAGATAGAAACCATGACTTTTTTGAGAAAAATGCGGACTTTCCCTGCAAATAGGGTTGCCAGGCGTCCCGTATATACAGGACATGTCCTGTATTTAATGATTATGTCCTGTGTCCTGTACTGACTTTATCAGGACGCCTTAAATGTCCTGTATTAAGATTTTTTTTAAATAAATTGCAAAATTCAGCAGTTTAGAGCTGTACGATTTGGAATTTTCAATATTTTTACTTGTACTACTTGTACTCATAATGCTAATGTTGAGCGTGTTTTCTCGTTAATGAATGTTCAATGGACAAAAGAACGAAATAAGTTGGATGTGACCACAGTAGAAGCTATGTTACAATGTAAATGGAACATAGACTGCCAGTGCAAGGAATTTTATAAGCAAGTTCTGCAAAACAAGGACCTGTTAAGGAGAGCCAAGTCATCAGTGAAATATAATTAAAGGTATGTGATTTAAATACTTATATTTTACTTAGATAAGAAATTGATATTTTGGTAACAGGGTCTCGCCTGCGTAAAGTTAAGCTGATTAAATTTTTAATTTAACCCAGATGACCGTGTTACCAATATTTTTTAGTATATAAGTTTGTCCCATGCAGTAATATTATTTTATCTCAATTTACGTATGTATATGCAAATTAGAAATCATTTGAATTTAAATTTGAACAGGGTGTCCTGTATTTCTATTTGGCAAATCTGGCAACCCTACCTGCAAAGTCGATCTAGATTGATAGATTTTTTGTCCAGTCTTCCATAAACTCGGTCATTTTGTGCGTTTATTGTTGAAGCAACCGTAAAGGTCTTTTCGTCGCTGAACCATATTTTCGACACTTCTCTGTCTGGGAATCGATCTAACAGAGCACAACATTTTTCAACTCTTGCTTGCTTATTTGATGCAGAGAGCTTTTGAACTTCCGACTCTTTTAAAACATTTAAGACCCAGATCATTTTACTATACGACGAACACTAGAGCAAGAAATACCAGTAGTTTTTTAAATTTCTCTAACAGATTTGTGGGTGTTGGGCCGTTCTTCTTGACTGCATATCATGGATGAAACCGTGTCACTATTTTCCTCAGTACGTGATGTTTTTGGCCTTCCACTGCCTTCTTTTCATTTGGTCGACCCTGTGATATCGATTTTCTTTATGAGATATTGAAGTCCATATATCGTCCATCGTCTATTTGGAAACTCTTTCTTTATTCGTTTTGCACCCCAGTGTTTCTCCTTACGCAGGTTCAATATCAATGCTTCATCTTCCAAAGAGTATTTCATTATGATATAACTTGTTCACCAATTATAGCAGAATGATGGTCTGAAATGAAAAAGGAAATAAATTAATTATTTTATGTAAAAATTAAGAAAATTCATAATCAGTTGCTGTATCAAGTTGCTGTGTCAAGTATCAGTTGCTGTCTTTGACCGCCTTTCAATTGAGCATCATATTCTGATACCATCCTCCAGTTGTGAGCCTGTACCTCTATCCTGGCCCCCTGGGGCGTTGAATATATCATAGATTCAAAGCCAGCGTTTGAAAGAGTAAAAGCATGGGTACAACATCCGGCCTCAGCAGTAAGATCAATATACAGGGTGAGCCACAATATTTTTTTCAAAAGTTGGGTAATAGTTTTTTTGGCCCACCCGGTGTATATATATATATATATATATATTAATATATATATATAATATCCTCGTAAACTCAGAGTAGTTCCTGCGTCGGTATTTTTTCAGACGAGAGTCAAGCTGGTATCCCCACCCGTAGCCGTGGGCTGGTGGAGGAACGAGTTGCTCTCTTGCGATCTCCATCGTGCATAGCCAGACACTCGGTTCATTCTGGTACCATCCTGAGCCAGATGTCTAATCTTCTTTTGAAAAATTCAGCTTTGACACCACTGATGTTCCTGGTCTCCTCCGGAAGCTGGTTAAACGGTCTTAAATGGTCTTAACCGCAGTCGGTGCGCAGCAAAATCCCACCTGTTCATCCTTCCATACAATAAAGAAATTGGTTGGTAGATAAATGGGTATCCTGGGTAGCCAAGTGGTTAAGATGCTGGGCTGCTGATTGGGAGGTCGTAAGATCGAGTTCGGGCAAGAACTTTGTAATTTCTGAGCAACTGTGGTAGGTCGTGGTTTGGATTCCACGTTAAGCTGTAGGTCGATGGTTATGCAACAAGCTTGACCTTCGTCAGAATGAATAATTCAGGCGGAAGCAAAACCAAAGTTAAACAAGGTTTTATATATATATATAGATATTATATATATATATATATATATATTATATAACCTTGTTTAACTATATATATATATAATATATATATAATATATATATATATATATATATATATATATATATATATATATCGTTCTTTG
>JAJOZX010002632.1:87500-127500 GCA_023014485.1 Bathynomus jamesi | reverse complement strand
CACAGAGATAAAAAATCTAGTAGCGTGAGATCCGGGCTTCTAGCTGGCCATTCCACAGGCCCTCGACGTCCTATCCAATGACCAGGGAAATGTTGGTACAGTATTCCCTTACTTGGGGGCTGTAATGTGCAGGAGCGCCGTCTTGCTGGAACCATGTTGGGAAATTTCCTTCTTCGTTCAAGACACTGGGAAATGCTTCTTCCTTGAGCATACGTAGGTAGGTGCCTCCAGTGACATGTTCATCGAAAAAGAGGGGGCCTATGATGCGATCCTTCCAAATGCCACACCATACCATCACCCGAGATGCACCTTGTTCCTTTGAAGATGTATACCAGTGAGGGTTGTTTTGAGACCAGTAGCGGGTGTTCTGTCGATTTACCTCACCATTTCCATAAAAAACAGCCTTCGTCACTGAACAGAATGGTGGACGGGAAATTGGCATCCCGAGCATAAATTATGGTTTGTAGAAATAGAAAAATATGAATTTCTACTATGATGCCGGACTTATGGGACACCCTGTATATATATATATATATATATATATATATATATATATAATTTATATATATATGGGTGACTATACAGATGAAGAGAAGGTGAAAATTGTTTTGCTACATGTTGCTGGTAGAAATCATGCCAATGCCAATGATTCGTCTCTCCCAAGTTAGCGAATCAGGGTGTCGTTCATAGAATAACTGACAAGCCTACCTCTTGCTTCTACCAGCAACATATAGCAAAACAGTTTCCACTGTGTCGTCACCTTCATCTGTATAGTCACCCATATCATCAATTATTTGAACTCTAAATAAAAAAATATTATTCACGCCAAATACTGACGATAACGTAGATAGAGATAGCTTTTTCGAAATATCTCAATATAATAGGACTAGAAATATCGGGTGTAAGTTGACAAGTAGAAGGTTCGAGACAGCAGTTGCGAAAAACTTTTTTACGCATAGAATAGTAAATAGCTGGAATAATTTGCCGGTAGAAGTAATTAGTAGCACGTCTATAAACATGTTTAAGAATCGATTGGACGCGCATGTTGATAGAAAGGGTATAGTTTAAGGTAGTAAAATTAAGGCTTTGTGGGGATAGATCCCACAGCTCAACACAAGTGTTGTGGGATATAGGGAGGCAGCGTCTTGGGTTAGGGGATACTCTCTGTCCTTACACACCCATTTAAAGAGATTCCTCTGCCGAGCGGTGCCCCCCATAGTACTGTGAGGTATTGAAAAACTCATGATCTTCACTTGCCCCACAAACACCTTTAAATGGGAGACCCATAATGGGTGCACACACATTTCTACATTACTGTACAGTCTTTACAGCCACACCTACACTTTTCCTCGTATGTGTATATATTGTAATGTATATGGTTGTAAATTTGACTTGGTCCGCAATCGATATGAATCGTGACTTGATGGATACCGTAATGAAATTGACTGGATTCTTTGGATCTGATATATTTGCATGTCCGTTATATAATAGATATAGAGTGTAACATATTTGTGGATAGTAGTCTATTATGACTTGATCCTCTGGATCGAGAGATTCTATCTTTAGTTTTAAATCGATAATTAACTATTTTTAAATTGATAATGTATATGGTTGTAAATTTTGACTTGGTCCGCAATCGATATGGACCGTGACTTGATGGATACCGTAATGAAATTGACTGGATTCTTTGGATCTGATATATTTGCATGTCCGTTATAAATAGATATAGAATGTAACATATTTGTGGATAGTAATCTATTATGACTTGCTCCTCTGGACCGAGAGATTCTATCTTTAGTTTTAAACCGATAATTAATTAATTATTTTTAAATTGATAATTATTTAGTTTCGTAAAAATTGGTCGTTGCCAATTTACCGGCAGTTTTTAAATAAGTTTCTTATGTTCTTGTGGTTCGGAACCCACGTAAAATTGTAGGTCCCCTCCGCCACCACGGAGGACATACACAATACACGATTACGAACACAGTTAGGTAGACCAGCCATGAGTGGATCCTAGGGTCTTTGTTGGTCTGAAACATTATAACATTATAACATTATAACATTATAACTGCAAACACGCAGTATAATATATATATATATATATATATATATATATATATATATATATATATCATAAAAAAAAGTATGTTTCATCAGTATGAAAACAAATAAAAAATATTATTAACACAAAATACTAATGAGAACGGACTTTTCAAACACGCATAAAGAAAAATCGTATTTTGTTATCGATAAAGAGGTTTTATTGCTGGTATTGCAAATTGAAATAAAAACCAATTGAAGTTTTAAACTGTTCAAGAAGTTAAGACATAACAAATATTATTTTTAGAAAAATTTATATTTTACGCTTCAACTATCAAGAAGATTTCTCTCTTATGACATGTCCGTGTTTGGAACGAAATATTTTTAAAAATGAATCTTAAAGGAATGAATGTTTGTACTGAGTATATATAAGTGTGTCTGTGTGTGTGTGTGTGTGTTGTATGTGTGTGTGTGTGTGTGTGTGTGTTGATACACTCTCTCTCTCTCTCTCTCTCTCTCTCTCTCTCTCTCTCTCTCTCTCAGCTCAGCTCAGAACTCTACAAGCAAACGGTTGTTTAATAGTTAAATCGTGATTTGTTTCTCTGTATTTCATGTATAAGAGTTAAAATACCTTCAGAGAGGAATGTAGTTTTATTATACATGATAATTAATGATTATGTACTGTTTAAATTAAGACTAGTGAATTATATCACGTGTCATTACATAAACACTTTTCAATAAATTCTTCTTTGTAAATATCAAACAAATTTTGTCATGCAAAAGGCAATTCATATTCCTTCAAATACATGTCATGATAGAAAGGATTTGTAATTTATACATCTTTATCATGATGAGAACTATGTATGGACGTTGTACCTATCTCTTCGATAGATAAAGATTATATATATATATATATATATATATATATATATATATATATGTGAAGAATTTCGCAATTAAACACGTGAAATGAATGAATGATGCAAATCCACAAGGAAAAAGAAAAATGATTCCCTAGCATTCCCTGACGAGGTGTACTTCTTGAATACACGAAAGGCCTTGGAATCATTTTTCTTTTTCCTTAATGGTTTGCATCATAGTATATATAGGTATATATTAGGCATGTACTGAATATTTGGTATTTGGTAAAAATTACTATATTCGGTATTCGGCCGAATATAGTAATTTTTACCAAATACCAAATATTTGATAATTTGGGTAAATAGCGTGATTTAGGAAATGAAACTCAAAATGTTTTTTTTTTTAATTTCAAAGAATAATTATAAACAAATCCAACTTGGTATAGTGATACTGATAAGTATAATAATACCTTCCAAACAAATGAACAGGTAGTAATAATAATTATCGCAAAAACAAAACCCAATAATTGAAAATTAAGTATAGAAAAATTAGTCGTTCAGTAGCATCAGGAGCTAAACGATTACGTGGGTCGGTAATTACATTTTTCGCAGAACTGAACACCCTTTCATTTCGTACGTAAGCGACAGAATTCATTGTGAGAACACGAACAGCTTTAGTAATATTACGGCCATTGTCATGCACGACTTCATGCACACGATCGCTCTCTATTGACCATTCTTGCAATATAGAAGTCAATGCAGTTGCAATGTTTTCATTAGTATGGGAACCTGCTAGATTTCTGGTGGCTAAAACATACTGCTTTTGCTCATATTTACTATTAATTCTGTGATGTCAAAATGATAAATGCTTTATGCTTTTACACTGAGGCTTAATAACCCAAATAAAACTAATATTCGGTATTCGGCCGAATAGTGCACCGAATATTCGGTATTTGGTGAACTTTAGTATTCAGTACATCCCTAATATATATATATAAAACCTTGATTAACCTTCGTTTTGCTCCAGCCCGAATTGTTCATTCTGACGAAAGTCAAGCTTGTAACTCCACCTTAGACCTATTTAACGTGAAATCCGAACCACGAAGCACGGCCGTTCAGAAATTACAAAGCCCTCGCCTGGACTCGATCTCACAACCTCCCGATCAGCAGCCCATATATATATATACCAATCGTGTTTTTTTAATTAAATTGAATAAGCTTTATTAATAAAATAAATAATTATTAAATTGGACTATTTATTTTATTTAATTTGGCCCTTAAGCTTTAGGCTTTACTGAGCTCTTAATTAAAAATAAAACATAGTTGTTATTAATTAATAATATATATATCATGAATAAGAATTATTGGTGCTCTTCCAATATGTGCTCTACCGCGAAACTGTGATCTACCATATTCCAATACGTGCTCTACCGTGAAACTAGACTTATAAGGCTAACTAACGAAAATATCATGACTTAACCTAACCAATCGTTAGGTCAACTATACGCCCTTGACGATTGGTTAAGTTAAGTCGTGATATTTTCGTTAGTTAGCCTTATAAGGCTAACTAACGTACTTGCTGCTAATCCGAATAATCTAAGGTAGATCACGTATTGGAATGTAAATTTTAAGGTAGAGCACATATTGGAAGAGCACCCAATTATTAATTAGAGTATATACTTATCTTATTATTATTATTATTATTATTATTATTATTATTATTATAGATATAAAACAAATATAAAGTCATTATTAAAGGTATGATACCAATACTATACAAAGAAATCAATATTAGACACGAGAGATGAACAGTAACAAGTAATGTACATTTAATCCTAGCTTATCATCTGTGAACAATTTAGGGTTATGACATTTTTATAACCTCATGTTCCTGTATCATAAATCGATGAACTTTTGCCCCCTGACAATGAAAATAACAGTTTTTTCGATATATTTTGAAAAAACTTCACCCCAAAATAAAAAAATAAAATTAATAAAATAAATAGAAATTTGCATGTTTATTTCACAATTATTATACATAAACATATATTATATTATACAACATTATACCTATACAATACATATTAATTATACAAATACAATATTATACATTTACTCTATTATTGTTTTAATTGTTTTACTTATTGCTTAAAATAAACCTGTAACTAATATACTATATTTGCTTTCGGGGTGACATTTTTTTTTAATTCTGAAGAATTAGGCCCTTTTTTATTGTTTTCAAGCAAAAGTTCATTGATTGATGATACAGGAAACAATATTTATGACAAAAAATTAAAAAGTCATAACCCTAGTGAACATCTGTGAATAGCTTTAAATACATTAAAAATTAAAAAACTCGTAGGATATATTAGTCATACTGTAATGTAGTTTATTTTTTATTATATTCCCTCTTCTATCAACCTCATTCATAAGTATCAACTGTACATGGGCACACGAAATAAGTGTGATACTTTAGTGTTAATGTCTGAAGCACTTCTTTTTCAAAAACATTTTTTTACAGCTTTACTATCATTTGAATGCTTTTTTCTTTTGGCAGTGGCTGGTTGGCGAGAGAGAGAGAGAGAGAGAGAGAGAGAGAGAGAGAGAGAGAGAGAGAAGTTGGGGTTCTTATCTATATCGGTTACTTTACGTTTTTGGCTTTCATGAATTATCGCTATGTGTAAAACTAAGTTTGTTTGGTTGTTTCTTTTGAAAATCACTTTTCTTCCGTAACTCCTCCCACTTAGTTCCGATTTTTCCAAAGCAAACTCATGCATACAGATCTTCATTGGCTTTGATGGGTTGTAACTCCGCAACAGCGAGATAAAAATGACAAAAATATATGCAGCATATTAGTCACAGCTTTCGGGTAATATTAGCTGTGAAGTTAATCCCTCAAAAATATAAAACAAATACCTTGAATTGTCCCACCTTATCGCTGCTACCTTATAAAGTAGGATTGAAATGAAAAATAACACTTGTAGAATTCATTATTTTTGTTTACATGTGTTGCTTCCAGGGGCGCCATTTCAACATTTTCTCGGGGGATGGTAGGCATACATCAAAAGTAAATTTAGGTACAAACTGTATTAAATTTTTAAACAGAGAAGTAACACAGACTTTTCGTAGTCTCAAATATCAGGGTTTATAACGTATACATATCTACAATAAAATTTAAAAGAACCATTCTACGCTGAAGATAATGCGGAAAATATGTAATTTGACAAAAATAGCAAGCAAGATTTGGGCGAAAAACACTGAACAGTGTTGTATAGAATTATTTTTTACCCCAAAAATCTGTACAACCTGGTTGAACTTGGTCTTTTTTTTAGAAATCAAGAACTAAGCGCATAATGTAGCTGCGTAGGTGATAAAGTCCTAATGTGAATTCAAGTGCATCACCAAGAGATTTCTTGGAAGGGGCACACGTAGCCTTGGAGGTGGCAAACAGAGTCTTGGGGGGGAGACAACTGCCCCCCCCCCCTCCTCCGCAAATGGCGCCACTGGTTGCTTCACAATTTTCATTGCAATAAGTTGGTAGTTATCAGTTTCTTTTAAAACTGACACTTCGCTCGAGATTGTCTTAGCGACTCACAACCCCCAACTTTTGTTTCGCTGTACTGTTATTTTCGTAAATTTTATCCGCAAACTCCTCACCTTCAACCCTAAGTGCCTATTCATGATCCCTCTGGGGTTGGCGTTCCAGAGGTTAAAAACTCTGAAACACTGAATTTATAAGTTCAAGTTTCTGCTAAAGAAAAAAAATTAAAAGTGTGCCCACCAATGACATCACACCAAATATTTCGTTTCACTGTTTCATATCGAATAAAACATCTGCGCAATATTCTTTTTCGAGCCTCAGAAAAATCGTTAATTTTACAAATACTTTTCAGGGACAAAATAACATTACATCAATGAAGAAAACTCAAATAACTATAATTAAAAAAAAAATACCTTGGGGGGGATAGGGAACTGTGAATAATAGAACATTTCCACATAATTACAGATACCTTACAAAGTATCATCAATTTACGTGGCGAAGTAAAACAGTTTGTATTCAGATGTGACCTGCAGGGTCATTGAACAGGATGTCCTCATTTCTCAAAACGTACATGCTTATATTAATGTCATGGCATAAAACAAAATTACAGAGTGAGTTCGCTCTATTATTAAATGAATATAATCTAGGGATTAACTTGCCAACCAAAAAATTCAAATATTTTTGACCGTGGGAAAATATAATTAATTCATTTGAATGTGTTATACGAAACTATATTCAAGCACATTTTATATATTTACAGCAGAAAAATGTGCAATATATATACACATTTCAGTGTCAATAAACAATCTATTTACCAGTTAGAACCTACGGTAACGACTGTATTGAAGCATAAAACCCCATTCTCCGAAATATGAAGGTACATTATTATATTTTATATTGAAATGAATTAAAAGTATAGACACGTTAATACTTAGCTGCCGAGAAGATATAACTACATTTCTTTTAACTTTAAAACACTTTTAATATGAAGTAGTATTATCGTTTTATCTTTTGTTCTAGGTTTTAAATTTTATTTTTATTATCTCATTAAAATGCACCTCAACAAATTTGAGAATTTTTTTGTAATATCGTGATTATTTTTTACGTTTTTATAAGATGTGTCAATTGCAACCAAAATCTTCCTCTCCAGGGTTGTATTATAACGGAATCCTATACTGTATACAGTGTAGAATCTATATGTTATTTTAAACGACATTAAAATAATGCTTTGTTGAGCTGATTCTTCCAGCAAACAAAGATACACTTACTAAAAATTCAAAAACGTTGATATATATATACACACACATCTTGGTTAAACCTTAGTTCATTAAACCTTCGTTTTTGCTTCCGCCTGAATTGTTCACTCTGACGAAGGTCAAACTTGTCATTCCACCTTAGACCTACAGTTTAACGTGAAATCCGAACCACACCCCACCAGCAGTCCAGCATCTTAACCACTAGGCTACTCAGGGTACCCATTTATCTGTCAACCAATTTCTTTATTGTGTAGAAGGATGAACAGCTGGGTTTTGCTGCGCGCCGCCTGCCGTCACCGGGTCTCGATCCCGGGGCCGATGGATTCGTAGTCAGCGACACTAACTACACCACCAAGGCTTGCAAAACGTTTCTACAGCGTTTATATATATATATATATGATGAATAAAACCACGAAGGAAAGGAAACACAGAATGGTGCTCAAGCGCTTTCGTCTAATGACATCCTCAGGAACACTGACGTACATAAAGAGTTACAGCCTATATATAGGCTGTAACTCTTTATGTACTTCAGTGTTCCTGAGGATGTCATTAGACGAAAGCGCTTGAGCACCATTCTGTTTCCTTTCCTTCGTGGTTTTATTCATCATAAATATTATTCACGTGTTACTTTCGTGAAATAATTTTCATATATATATATATATATATACACTTTAGGTTACTTCAGGTGAGTTTGAACGACGGTTCAGGATCGACCTGCGGTCGACCCCTCTGCAGCATCCCGCCTTATTTGCGGAATTTGGTGAAGGAGGGAATTGTTATCTGATCCTTCCCTGGTAGCCAGCCACACATGGCTAGTTAGGGACTTTGCACAAGAATCTGTCCAGCTGGTTCTTGAAGTTATTCAGGTCGGTGTGCTGGAGATTATATATAATATATAATATATATATATATATATTACTGTAAACGCTGTAAAAACGCTTTGCAAGCCATTCTTTGGAGATATATTGTGATTTAGTATTCAATAATTACAAATACACGGAAGCATATTTTTCATTTAACGTTCTTTGGTTGTGTGCTAAGTGGCAAATAATTACAACCGTCCCCATTAATGATTTAGGAATGTTCAGTCTAATTTCTCTTCAGTCCTTTAGCCCTATAATTATAACCTGATTTGTACGTGCTGAAAGCAATTTCGAGGTTCGAAACGACAAACGTTGTAATTTGTAAAACTTACAAGGTTTGAGAATTACCTGTCATTTCTGTAGACAATTTAATGAAACTGTAGTTAATGTAGCTGAAAGAGTAATCTTAACACTGTATTCATTTAAGCCTTTATTAAAGATTTTCAAGGCCGAGCCGAATAATTTAATACGTAAATTGGTCATGATTTATTTAAACTCAGTCTAATTTAACCTAATATGGTATCTTAAGGAAATCAAGTTTCATTAGTTTAAAAAAAAGAATATTTTCACGAGAAACGAATTTAATCGAGTATTGAGAATAAAAATATTGCTCATTAGAATATGTTTGATTAATGTAGGACAGTGTTTCCCGACGAGGGTGCCGCGAATTTCCGTGCAAATGACAAAAATAAGTAATTGAAAATTCAAAGGCAACTGTAGATACGCAAATTTCGAATAAAACAAAACATTCGCGATTTATTACGTCCATTCAAAAACTGGATAGGCTCAGTCTAAATCTAAAGTTACGTGGTGTTGTGGGGTGGGTGGGACTGGATGTTGAGTAGTGGAAGATGAAATTCCTCGGGGATGCTGGGGGGATACTTGGGGTGCCTTGAGCCAGAAAAGATTGGGAACCACTACGTTAGAGCGGATAGACTATAAATGAAATGACGCAAGAGAAAAATCTTCGAATTGGGTCAGTAAAGATTTTTTTTTTTTAAGTTTTAGGTTGTGGAAATTTTAAGTTGATTTTGAGAATGAAAGTTATGGATAGTTACGTAAAATCAGGTTAGGTTGGGTTAGGTTGTTTTATGTCTCGTCGTCTTTGTTTAGACAAATTCAAACGATTCCGTCGAGAAATCTTGGGATCACCTGAAGATCAGGGCCCCCATATATGTTTGTTTTTTGCTTTACAGTACCAAATATAATAATAAATTAAATTAAATGCCCGGTTAGGTCAACTGTACGCCCTTGACGATTGGTTAGGTTAAGTCGTGATATTTTTGTTAGTTTTAACGAAGATATTATTTGGTAATTGAGGCTGGCGGGCCCTGATCTTCAGGTGATCCAATCTTGCACTCAAGAAAAATTTCCAAAGCCCTCAGTGACATTAAAGGTAATAGCTAAACAAATATAATAGCGAATCAACCTATTATAAATGCGACGATAATTTTCTATGAAAATTTATATTTATATTGAAATTTATTTTAAAATTTATATTTATATTTCAAGCAACTTGAATATGTAATCTATCCAATTTTTGAAACTGCAAATTGATAAAGAGCTGCGTGCGAGCTTTTAGGAAACTTATTTTTACCAATATAAATTGAAACAACTTGAATTTTTCACTGCAAATGTTTGCACCTTCACAAAGATGACGAAATATAAAATAGCCAAACATAAACCAACCAAATTTTAGCTCACGAACAAAGCCTGCTTTTCTAATGCAAAGCAAAAAGGATAATATTTTTCCTGAAATTTTTACTGCTGACTTCAAGATAACATTTTCATTCATGGTCGACATTTTTAGCCATTTAAACGAACGACTTAAATCTGAGGTTGCAAGGAAAAAATAATTTTGTTGTTGCCTTATATGAGGAAATTACGGGATTTAAAAGAAAACCAACTTTTTCAGAGCCAAGTTTCTAAGGAGAATCTTAATCATTTTCCTGAACTTAAAAAATGTTTGGCTGAAACTGCTAGCAACTGTCCATCACTCGTAGTAAAAGCACTCGAAAACATTAGTGACGAGTTCGAAGAGAGGTTCAAACACTTAAAAGAGCATCTACCAAACTTTCAATTATTGACAAACTACATAAATTTCGAGATTGATGATCTGACACAAATTTTCAAACAAGAGGAAATAGCAGCTGCAGAATTAGAACTTATTGATGTTTTTCAATATACCTAAAAATTTTAATTAAGCATTATGAAGTTTGCATGCGTTTAAATAAATATTTAAATAGTTAAATATTTATCTAATTTAAACTTTAAGTTTAAATTAAAGGCTTTTTTTTATATATGTTGCTCACTCTGTAATTAAGTGCCAAAAATTTGCTCACTTAAAAAAAAAGGTTAAGAACCTCTGGCTTAGAGGATAAACGGCAGGACTCATGGATAACTTGGATAATCGGGTAGGTTGATTTTTTAATTCTTTGCATTAGACTGTATTGAGCACGTCTTAAATGCAAAACACTTCACTTTTCTACGTGAAGGTCAAAATATGATAATAAAAACCCACTCTAATAGACAGAGTTTATTTCCACAACAGTTTCGATGTCCACTGGCATCCTTTTCGGGTGGATACAGAAAACCTGACTGTCTATTAGAGTGGGTTTTTATTATCATATAATGAGCACGTATTGTTACCTCCAGGAACTTTATATTACCTAACATTTCCTAAATTAACCTGACTGTAACTAATTTTACTTCTAAAGACAGTTATTGGAAACTTCATAGAAAACAAAATAAATAAAATCTTTACCAATACCATTTCGAAGATTCTTCTCTTTTCTTCTTCTGCCAATTGATAATCTCGTGATATCAGTGTATTAATTATTTATTTATTTATTATTTTATTGTACTTTATCATCTTTAGAAGTTACCCTTTTATTAGCTTTGGCTCTTGTAGAAAACGTTTATTTTTATAGCTAACTATAATATATTAGCCTCGAGGAGATCTAAACATCATCAAACGAAAATTTAAGTTACGTTAAACTAAGTTTCTGTTTGGACGATTTGGTGCATAAGTTGATCCTCTTTTTTTATTTTAGGAAAGAGCATTTGTTTCTTCATGGTTATACAGTTTTAACAAAAATCAGGCTACGTCGTGGCCGATGTCGAAACACTGCCTCCGGTCGATCAACGAAGTTGAGCGACATTCTGGAGAGCAGTTAGTTGGATGGGAGATTGTCCGCTGCGTTCAGATTATGCAGCGACCCTATGATTCAGATCCACGTAAAGCTGTAGTTCTTCTCTATCATAAGATCTTAGATGTTGCGAAGGAAATTAAAAAACAACCAAACAACAAAAACCCAGGTTCTTTTGCATTATCCTCCCAACACTAATTTTTTTATATAATGTTGGTTTGGTTTTGGTTATGGTACGTTATTTTCCTTCCATTATAAAAAAAATTAGTGTTGGTATTAGGTTAGGTTAGGAGGTTTGGTTAGGTTAGGTTACGGTAAAAACAGCCCGCCGCCATTATAAAAAAAAATTAGTGTTGGGAGGATAATGCAAAAGTACCAAAACCCAGATTCACACAATCACACAACCTGATTATACATAATATATAAATATTTCCGAGTTATTAATATGTTGTATATTGAAACTAATTTAATAAACTCCATAAGCTAATTAAATGCTAATACTGTAATTTCAAAAGTCAACTTACCGAGACAGGATTAAAGCTCTTGTACTAGAACGGCATGTCTTTTAAAAACAATTAAAGTTTACTTAATCGAATATCATAGCTAATAAAATAATACAGACTTTTCCTTTTTCAATTTTCATTATAGCTTATGTATACTAAAGGTTCTTGACCCCTTTCCCTGCCCTGAAATTCTCATATTTTTTTGCTGTCTCATACTTTCTCCTAAACAATTACAACTGTTTCGACAGAATTTCTTAAAGAATTAATCTAAAATTCAATCTTTTCAGTATTTTGCATATATAATATCACGCAAAACCTTATCAAATTTTACTAATATATATTCAAACACTGAAACTGCACAACTGAAACTTTTTCTTCGTAGTTATAATTGTAGAAAGCAAATACAATGCAATCATAAGGACAGAAATGCACGTGAAATGCACGATACTGATATGTAGACATTCGAATTAAGTAAGTTGCATCAAATTACACGCCCTGACTGGGTCGGAACACGCTCATCTGTGAGTGTAATTTAATATGTATAATATTTAGATATAATTAGAATTTAATATTTACGTTTAAAATCTTGACATTTGAATTTATAATCCAAGAGAGGAATAGTTTATGCATGCCTCCACTTGATCAACTTATTTTTAAACCAAGATGAAGGATATGATATTCTTTTGCAAAATGGTTTTCTCACGCATTATAAATTTATCGTGGTATCTATCTATCTATCTATTTATTTATTTATTTATTTATTTATTTACCTCTCTCTCTCTCTCTCTCTCTCTATATATATATATATAATTAGAAGGGAGAGAGAAAGAGAGAGAGAGAGAGGGGCTGCTTAATTAAGGTTAAAGTTTTTTATTTCATATATTGTTACAATATTTTTAGATCGACTTTGTTCCTTTGTCGCCATGCGTACATCAAATACATGAACGTCAAAATCCTCCATAAAAGCTTCCATTTCGAACTTGCGTACATCATCATTCGCGACCTTTTTACTTGACCTTAAACTCTCCTTCATTTGCGTATTCATAACTTCTTGATATTTTCGCACGAAGGTCGCTCTTACGAACCTGATAAAAGAGTTTGCTTTGTTTCCCGTGACTGTGGAAATCAAATATAGAAGAAAGTTGGCAGGTGCTATTTAGCTTCATTCATTTTATTTCCTTTAAAAAACCCCTCTAATTTGCGTTTTACATACTTAAAAACTAAACACTTTTTTATAAAGAATAAATCATTAAGCATACTGCTCTGTGTGACAAATAATAAGTTCTGTGTAGCTCGTATAAATCCATTTATAAGTTTTCAGATCTTCATATTTGAACAATTCTACTTCAGTTGTAATAAAATACACACGAAAAAGCATTCTACTGTAAGAACTAGAAAATGTTCTTTTTTTTCCTATAAGGGAACGTCATCTTTATTACGGGTAAGATATCATAGTTTAATCCCCAACCCGCAACACCTCCGCATAAGCGAACTACCGACTTTTTAAATCTACTGTATATCTCTAAAAAATAAAAGCCTAACTTAAACTTAGTGTCATCGAACCGAGAAGGGCGTAATAAGTGCTCCAGACGTAATTGGGGTCTCGAAGGGTGTTTTCCGTTAGTTTCCTAATAGTAGGGTACTGTACTAGAAAACCTAATTAACCGAAACTAGCTTTAACTAACCTAATTTAGCGTAACTGAACTTAATCAGGACTAACGTATCTTTTTCTCGACAGTAATTAATGTGTCTAGATTTTTTTATAGAACTTTTGGAGCAAGTGTAGTTTACGTCCCCTTGTGGTGCCTAGTGTAGTTTACGTTCCCCTATATTATCCTAGTGT
The DNA here is from genome assembly GCA_023014485.1 of Bathynomus jamesi. Lineage (NCBI taxonomy): Eukaryota > Metazoa > Arthropoda > Malacostraca > Isopoda > Cirolanidae > Bathynomus > Bathynomus jamesi. The sequence continues at coordinate 113,445 of JAJOZX010002632.1, read as the reverse complement.
AGTTTGCGTTCCCCAACTTTGTCCGTGTATACCTAATCAAATAAAACGTTAAAACTAACGAAAATATTACGACTTACCAATCGTCAATATATATATATATATATATATATAAATTGACGATTGGTTAGGTTAAGTCGTAATATTTTCGTTAGTTTTAACGATTAATTTGATGGATTCATTTAAAAAATGTCTCCTAAAGATCCTAGTGTAGTTTACGTTCCCCAACTTTGACCTAGTGTAGTTTGTGTCCCCTTTTGCGTCAGGGGGACGTAAACTACACTTGTTCCGAATTTTTTATGTTTCTTTGCACAAAAAAGTGTTACTTCGCAAAGAAAAGAAAAAATCTCACTACATCTGTGAATTCTCCTACTCTCGAATCGCTTCTCGTCGATCAGCGAGGTCAAGGTCTGGGTCGTAGTTGGATGGGAGACCGCCCTCTGCGTCAAGATTATGTACGACCCGTGGTTCGGATCCCACGTAAATTTGTAGGTTCTCTCCGTCATAGTGCCCTAAATATTGCGAAGGAGGTTAAACAATCCCCATCAAAAAGCAAACCCCCACACTCGTGCCCAATTGTCTACACGCGTGCTCTCTCTCTCTCTCTCTCTCTCTCTCTCTCTCTCCTCTCTCTCTCTCTCTCTCTCTCTCTCTCCACGTGACTTTAGATAAAACAAACTTATTTTCTTTGAATTATCTTGTGTATAATTGTATTTTATTAAGATAATACTCTCTTTTCAATCCAAGTATTTAAGAAATTTAAAGCCATTTTTCCAAACTGTTTCCCACATCTCTCTTCAGAGCTTTTAAAAAAAAAAAAAAAAAATCAAAATTTTATGAGAAGTAAAAACCTATTTGGATTTTCAATTATAATTTTATCTCAAAAATATCGTCATCTCTCACGTTTTTTTAAGCTAAAAGTGTTCAAATTTGGTATTAATAGAAATAACGAGAGATGAAATTTAGGGAAGAAAAACAGTGAATCATTTTTAATTTTAAGATTCTCATTTTAGGATCACCTCTTAAACATACAAATTTGCTCTTCTTATTTATTTTAATCTTTTTTCTAAATAATATTTTTTTGTACATGTTTCAGTACGATCCTCAATACAAAACAAATCTTGAATCACCCGAAGATCAGGGCCCCCAGCCTTCTTTAGTTAGCTTTATAAGGCTAACTAACGAAAATATCACGACCTAACCTAACCAATCATCAAGAACATACAGTTGACCTAACGATTGGTTAGGTTAGGTCGTGATATTTTCGTTAGTTAGCCTATTTTTAAGGCTAACTAAAGAAGGCTGGGGGGCCCTAATTTTCAGTTGATTCCAATTCTTAACTTTCAACGCGAGAGTATTATTATTATTATTTCATGGCAATTATTATTATTATTTATTATTAAACTAAATTACATGATGTCTTGAATAACGCATACATTTATTAACATATATAAAGTTAATGCATTTATAATATAAAATATACATTAATGCATTTTAAACTATAAAATATAAATAGCGATGTATTATTATTATATATTACATATAATGCGACAAATATATTCCGAACATGTATAGTTGTATACGCCAATTAGAAATAGCTGACCCTTCTCCCCCAAATATTTATGTGAGTAAATTTAAAAACATTTCGATACATATTTATTTACTCTTAACCTTTTAAAAGTTAAAGTGACCTTTTGCATTATTTAAATTTATAGGGGGAGGTTAAATTTAACTTCACTTAAAAAGCATAAAGAAAATGCATTGTTTCTTCATACCAATACTCACACACAATGCACGATAATTTATACTTTTAAAAACTAGTTTATACGCACAATGCATATTAATTCGGAGACACAGAATATATATATATATATACCTGACAATGATACTGTGAGCTGCTTGTACCCTGAATGGGTGTCTGGTCAAAGCAGCACTTTCTGTAAAACAGTAAAACCTTTCCTTAAACTTAACATGTCTTAAACATTGATGATTATTATTTTATTATATATATATATATATATATATATATATATATATATATATATATATATATATATATAATATAAAAAGTAATGATATCTTTATTACGTTTGTCTACCGAGAAAATACTTTTATGAAACACTGCATGAAATTTGATTCCTTTGCACCAACCAAATACGTGTAAAAAAAATGTCTGGACTTTAAAACTCTTTTATAATGATTTAGATTTCATGGGGGAAAATTCTGATTCGGGAATAGCTTTCCGCAAGAATTTATTTAAATGACTTTCCTTATAAGCAAGTTTTTACCAAAATCCAAACTATATATAATGTACTGCTCGATACGATAGGCAAATACGGAATATTTTGTTTTTTCAATTTTTCTCCCACGGACCTCAACGCGTGATAAAAAAAAATTTTTTTGGCATTGAAAAACTTCCATCGCAAATTAGTTACTTTACAACGTATTACTATTAATTAATATTAATTATTATTAATTATTATTTATTATTATTAATGTTAATTAATATTAATTAATATTAATTGTATTATTGTGTAATATTGCCTGGTAAATGGAAAAACTTCCATTATTTCTTTTTTCATTGATCACTCGCCAATTTAGACGTGACGAATACAACGCCTCTCGCATTGACTTATATCAGTTTAAAATATGAAATTAATGAGCGCAGAGGGATGAGTATGGATTACTTCCCACTCACTGTTATTCCCATTCTTATCCAAGGCCCGCGAGTGGCATTACTCGAAGTGTGAAATCCAAATCAGGGAGAAAGAATTCCCTGATTTGGGAAAAGGTTAAAAGTGATAGTGACGTAATTGTGGACTCGACGAGTATTTTCTATGAAAGAAAAAATGTAATTTAAAGTAGGAAATCCTACATCGGGAATGGCTTCGGCTTGATTCCAGAATCGTTTTCTTTGAGATTCTTACTCGCGAATTTCTTACTGTTTAGGACGAAGAATGGGAGATACAGTGAATAATGGGAAAGTACGCACTCAAACAGATCCCTTTTGAAGCTCCTGCCCTTCCCTGAGAGGAGACCATAGACGAAAAGCTATCAAAATTGCAAATAAAAGAAAAAAAAATTTATATTCTTCGAAACTTTATTTTTTAACCTTAAACCAAACCATGAGTGTGTTTTGGAGATTGTTTAACCTCCTTCGTAGCGATAAAGGTCATATAACGGAAAGGACCCGTAACTTTACGCGAGATCCAAATCACGGGTCGCCAAATCATTTGAACGCGAAGGACGGTCATCCATCCAACTACGACCCAGACTCAATGTCGCGTAACTTCGATGACCTACGGGAAGCGGTGTTGCGAGATGGCTACGAGACGTAGCTCCATTTTCCGTGATTTAACTATGTTAAGACGTAAAAGCAATACTAAATTCTTCATTTTGTTGTTCTCCCAATTCATAATAGAAGGTAACATGGTTTAATATTGTTAATTTTAATATGCTTTCATTTTAATGCGATTTTCATCTTTCTTAATAATTTGCTACACTGATGATCCTAATACAGGGTGATTCACTCGCTGGTTGCCCCAACGGATATATTAGCGATACTCTGGGGCTACCAGCGAGTGAATCACTCTGTAGTTTATCAAAAGTTCTGTACAGCAAAAATACTTATAATCGGACTGGTTTTGTTCTCATACAGAGTGGCCCATACGTCCCAATCGGTCATAATTAAAGCGAAAATACGAAAAAATCGGATCACCTAAAGATCAGGGCCCCCAGCCTTCTTTAGTAAGCTTTATAAGGCTAACTAGCGAAAATATCACGACTTAACCTAACCAATCGTCAAGGGTGTACAGTTGACCTAACGATTGGTTAGGTTAAGTCGTGATATTTTCGTTAGTTAGCCTTATAAGGCTAACTAACGAAGGCTGGGGGCCCTGATCTTCAGGTGATCCAAAAAATCAAACAAAGTAAAAAGTTTATAAGTTTCGAAATATTTATTGATTATTCAAAATGGAAAATATAAGAATCTCGACAAATATTCTTCCCTTTTTTTTTTAATCCGCTAGATGGATTTTCGTTTTAATTATAACCGATTGGGACTTATGGTCCACCCTGTATACATATTACTTATAGATTTGATTCTTGGAAACCTTAGTTTCACAATAAAAAATTAAATCTTTCCAATTAAGAACATTTTTAATTATTATTAAATCTAAATAGCTTTCAGTAATGCGTTGACATTTAAACAATTGAAATTATATAATTTTTCCAGTAACTGAACGGCATTTGGTCGGGGACATTAGCACCTGGGCCTCCCAATGCATCTTTGTACTGAAACACACTCGTTTTAACTTTGTTGTAATAGTAGAACCTGCCAATGTGACCACCTTTGTTTAGTGATCACCCGAATAAATGTAAAATTTCTCAATATGGTGATCACCTGCATATTGTGAAAAGTGACCAGTTTTACCTGGCTGAAAATAATTTTATTTTTTTCAGAATTCAATCTGCTATAGTGACCGTACGATTTTAATAAAAAAATGTAACAAAATATGTAAGATTTCTCCCGAAAGATTGATAAGAATTGAATTTCACTTAAACAATGAACGTTTCTTATCTATTTTTTGTATAAAATTAAGTCACTATCAGATAAACCAAAATCTTCGCAGAGTATAATAGCAAAGGAGTTTAATCCTGATGTGAAATCAAAATTTTCTGTAGAACTGTGTAACAATGTGCGCGTCTGCTAAATTAAGTATAAGTGATGCAGAATTACTAGGTATAATTAGCAATAATTTTACCTACGCCAGCGATATGAATGGTGACACCGGATGGATTGATCACTGTCTAATTAGCAATAATTTAAAAGATCTTATTGTCAATGTCCCTATTTTGCGTGACTTCCTTCTGACACCAGATGGATTAATTACTGTCTCATTACTCATTAGTAATACTTTAACTGAAATATGTAATACGTGACATAATAATACAGTAATAGCCACTCAGGCAGGAATGAGAGTGTCGACTGGGGCTAAAGTTAATACGAAGCATAAAATAGAATATAAAGATCAGACAGAGGACCTTTTTAATAATTTAAAATTGTTGCATCTTCACTGAAGTAATTCCTATTCCAATAATTCTCATTTTAAGCTTATAGATAGCTATATAATGGTATAGTATCCAGGCACTTATTCCTTTTCCCCCCGCAATTTCTTTAGGTTAAGTCATGATATTTTCGTTAAAATAGTCTACGTATTCCTTTTCCCCTCATTTTGGAATATTTTAACGAAAATATCATGACTTAACCTAACCACTTGTCAAGGGCGTACAGTTGACCTAACCGGGAAAAAAGAAATTGTGGGGGGGAAAGGAATAAGTGCCAGTATCCATACTAAGGGAAGCAGGAAGGCCTTGGATTAAATCGTTCGCTGTTATTTTTTTATTTTAAAACTTATTTGTGAATCCATTTAACTTGTTAATCCTTTAACGCCAAACTTTTTTGTAAGGTTAAGTCTAAATGCATGTATTTGAAACGGTATGTATTCAACCCAGTCGGCGTTAAAGGGTTAATGCTTTAGGTTATTTATTTTCTATTTTTGTTTTCTTTGTCCTATTTAGGTTGAAATACGACAAAATTTGCCGCCTTACTCTGCCAATACGTATGGGTATACGTATGCCTATGGGTATGAGTCATTAGTTTGACTTCAGTAGCTGGTTAATTTATGGAGACGATTCTCAGCATGGCTTTCGACTAATCGTTCTTGTCTTAATAATTTGCTCGACTTTTTTAATGATATCGTAAATACTGTATATATGACAAGAGTAAAATAGTAAATGTTATATATTTCGATTTTCAAAAGGCGTTTGATAAAGTGCCCTATAGGAGATTATTAGCTAAACTTCAGTCGGTGCTACTGTAGTATGCGGTCTACCTACGATTGGTTAGGTTTAATCATGATATTTTCGTTAAAACTAACGAAAATATCATGACTAAACCTAACCAATCGTCAAGGGCGATTGACAATGGGATGTAAACAAACAATTAGTAAACAAGATAAGAAGCTATAATTAAAAGGTAGACCGCCGAATCGTAGGTAGACCGCATACTACAGTAGCACCACTTCAGGCTCATGGAATTGATGGTAATGTTCCCAAATGGATTGAAAATTGGTTTGGTGGATGTAAACAAAGAGTAGTTATTAATGGCAAAGTGTTTAACTGGAGAAGAAGTGCAACTAGCGTTGTGCCTCAGGGATCAGTTTTAGGACCAATTCTTTTTATTATTTATATCAATGTCATCGACATGAGAATTAACAGTATAATTTAAAAATTTGCGGATGATAACAAACTGGGCGGACAAGCAAAATCAGCGGCGGAACGTTTGAAAATTCAAAACGATATTAATGAACTTCAGTATAGATAACTGTAAAACGTTGCGTATTGGTAGAAAGTACGCTAAATGAGAGTATTCATTGCGTTACAAGAAACTAACGAGTGTTACGGAAGAGAAAGATTTAGGTATTATTGTTGTCGACACTTAAACCTAGTAAGCAATGTATCGAAACGGCCAGAAAAGCAAATAGAATTTTAAGATTTATTGGTAAATCACTTGAATTTAAGTCCAAAAAAACAATGCTAACATTATACGTGTACATATAATTCCTTAGTACGTTCCTAATTGGAATACTGCGTTCAGTTCTGGTCCCCATACATGCGAGACAAGACAAAGACAGAACAGAGAGTGCGACGACGGGCTACTGAGATGATTCGCAGGCTTAGAAACAAATCAAATTTTGTCTGTTTAGAAATGTTAAATTTATTTTCACTCGTTGAAAGGCGAATTCGAGGAGATTTAATCCAGGTGTTTAAAATGATTAAAGGTTTTGATAATATCGACTCCGAAAAATCTTTCACCTCCACAAACGCAGATAGAACTCGCGGTATTGGTCTGAAATTAGTCAGTAAACATTTTAATTCTAATGAAACTAAACATTTTTTCCTTCAACCGTATGCTTAATTTGTGAAATGGATTGCCAACCAATATAGTTCAAAGTAATTTGGTCGAATCCTTTAAAAAGAGACTAGATGATGCTTATCTTGCCTTAAACCTCCAGTTAGAGGCATTTGTTAGCGCATTTAGAATTTTAGAATTTTAGAATTTTAGAATTTAGAATTTTCGTTCGGCTTCTCCCCTCTTTCTCTCAAAATTATCAGTTACCTTTAAATTTTCTTCTTTTCTTTTTACCTCTTTTCTTTGCTTTTCTTTAAGATTTTGCTTAGCTTTATATCTTCTTCCTTTCTTTTAACTTTCCTTCTTAAGCAGATAGCCTCGTAGGGACCAGCCGGGGTGTTGCTGTTTGGTGTCTTTTGTATTCCTTTATATGAGAAGATTAAGTCGTAAAACTATTGTTTTATTAAAATTGTACGGTCACTTTAACGGATTAAATCCTGAATTTTTTGTTTAAATTGGGGTAAAACCGGTCACTTTCCACAATAGACATTTCCTCACTACACCGAAGAAATTTTGTATTGTAAACGTATGATTTAAGCCTGGACTGCAGAAAAGTAGTAAATTTAGTCGGGCGGTCACTGAGCAAATGTGATCACATTGGTAGATGCTTCTACTGTAAATAGAAAGTTAAAATGGGTGCGTTTCAGTACAAAGATGCGTCTTTCTTTTTCTTTAATTAATGAAAAAACTCTTTATAAAGTTTAAGCATGTTATTAAAAACAAGCTGATCAGTTTGTTATTAGCTTTGCTGGGCGAAATGTGATATTTCTTCCGAAATTACCACTTTCGCCTAGTCCCGACCGTGGTCACTTTGAGCAGATTCATATATATATATATATATTATATATATATATATATATATATATATTATATATATATATATATACGGTGAACCAAAAGTAGGTGGACAGTAGGTTGAATACGGTTTGTGTTATATTATATTATAACTATGGTGTTCATTATAACTATGGTGTTTGTGTTATATTATATTAAATATTATAACTAAATTTATTTAAATTTTATTTTGTATTATAGTATACAAAAAAATTAAATATGTATTCTCAAAATAAACGTTATCATTTACTGTCCACCTACATTTGGTTCACCCTATATATATATATATATATAAATGATTATTTATCATTCTTATCATTTTTCAATGAAAAAATTTTAATATCTATTTTTTTATATGATAAAGCAATCCTCTTATTGAGCCATCCGCCCAAAGCCTTGAATATAAAGCAATTAAATTTGATGGATGGTTTCAACAGACTTTCCATACGTAGAACATCCTCTACTCTCTAATTCTCATTCGAGCTTTGTCAGTTAAGAATGTTTGAAGATTGGGTTATATCGAATTGCATGATATCAAGTCTTTGATTAATGTAGATTAATACACGTTAAAATATTTCTCATTATAGCAATAGAAATAGTTCTTTCAGACCAACCATGGTTTTAAATGAATCATTCGTTTCCAGCACGCTTCAGATTACCTTAAAATTTCAATATTTTAAGATAATATTTCGTCTTTTACAAAATTCTATTCGATTGTACTCGGATGACTTATAATACTTTCCGTATTATTTTAGTATATAGAACTACGCTCTATTTTAAAAGTAGAATTGAACTGTTAGAATAATTTTTAAGCTACTTTTCAGAATTTGAGAATATGTTATCCATTTAGTTACAATGTATATTATTTATTCTTATACTTTGTTGATCATTCATGCTATTCACTGAATAATACACTTAGATTGCAGTAATTGCAGTAATTGCAGTGCCACCACCATTTGCAAACAAAATTTGAGGATAAAATAAAAGTAAAAATCTAAAGAAGACACGGTTCGCTCCAGCTCAGCTAGGCATTCGTTGTCTCGTGAGCGTCTGTAATTTCGTTGCTGAAGGATTACGTTTCGCCCTCGTTGAATCTTGATTTCCCAAGACTATTTCGCTTCTCAACACTCTTTTTGAGGCTTCCTTTTTCGAGCGCTTTTAAGCGGGACCAAATAGCTATTAAGAGGCCAAAATTTGTTTGCAGCAAATTTGAACCTAGGCGAGTAAGATGAATAGCTACTATGTTTTTTCTTGTCAACTCGTGAATATTTCTCCAAAATAACTTTCTATTATAAATTTGCAAGTTTTTAAAGTTTATGTAATAACAGTTTAGTTTACTTCACTACTTTTATTAGAAAATTAGAAAATGCATCTTTAAAATTTATTTTCATATATAAATACGGTGATTTTTACTAATTTATTGAAAATAAGTTACTTAAAATCAAAGTTAAAATGCTAAACATATTATATATATATATATATATATATGTGTGTGTGTGTGTGTGTGATACTGCTGATGATTTCGAACCACTGTCCAGGGATGACTCCTCTGCAGCATCTTCTCTCATTTAAGGGATTTGATGAGGGAAAGAGTTGTTTTCAACTCTCATACTGACTCCATATACATACATATATATATATATATATATATATATATATATATATATATATATATATATATGTGTGTGTGTGTGTGTGTGTGTGTGTGTGTGTGTGTGTGTGTGAACACGTGTTCTGTATGGACGGAATAAAAATGTCACGCTAATATGCTTTGAATTTTTAACATTTACTAATTATAAAAATTCAGATTACACAAAGTTACATACTAACATATATAATGAATGAGTGAAGTTGCAATTATAAATGCGTAAACATTAAAAAAACACACTATTTACTGTAAATGAAACCGTTTCGCTTCAGAATCCGCAGAAACAGTTAAAGAATTTAAGACAGTTATTCACTTGCGCGCAAATGTTTTTATATTGCCTCCCCATTACCATTAGTGCGCCTCCATTAGTGCGTCCCCCTTCCTTCAAATAACCTAATTGTTAAAAAAATCACCCAAAACCATTTAATTTGAAACTGTATCGAAGTCTTGGCGTCTAGAAGCATAAAAACAAAATTGAATACGGCGCCAAGCACATCATACATCTGGCGAGTGCCATGAGTCTAATCTTTTTAAAATTCTTTTAAGGTATGGTATGATGTCAATACCTCGACTGATGAAAACCATAAAAGCAGCAATATGAAAATATCAAATCTTCATTTTAAATAAATACTAGAATCTTTTCCTTCATAACACCCCTTTTCGTCCTTGACAGTTGGTTAGGTTAAGTCGTGATATTTTCGTTAAAACTAACGAAACTATCACGACTTAACCTAACCAATCGTCATGGACGTACAGTTGACCTAACCGGGCATTCAATTAACCTTCAAAATTGTTACTAACTGAAAAGAAGAAATTAGAGGTGCTATAAAGAAAAAGATGCAAATATTGTAATATTCCTAAAACTTAATAATAAAAAAGTTTTAATAAAGTATTTTTAGCTAATTTATTTATTTTAATTTCATGTCATTCATTCTCGCTGTTCGGATTAGTTACAGATATTCTCACTGCTGAAGTGGCGGACACCTCTTAATTGGCTCGTCTATCAGGCCACGATTGTTCTCAGGAAAGAATTTTGCGTTTTCGCATTAAATGTGGGGAAAAAGTATCGTGTAAATTTATTATATTCTTAAAATATTCTTTATATTCTTGTAGTTTATATTCTTAAAACATAAAAGATACGAAAAGCGCTACAATGTCGCAGTGCTGGATTTAATACTCATAGGTTAGATAACCTATTTAGAATTAGTGATATTTCAAAGCTTTTACGATTTAAATTGCTAAAAAAAAATAATGACAAAGGGTAATAATAATATAAGTCCAAAAGATTTCACCTTTAACCAACACAAGGAAAATGTTTTCCTTATTTTACAATAATATTTTTTACAATAAAAATTTTAACACGCGTTATCAAAATTAGAATAATTACCAACTTTCTCACCATTTTAGAAATAATAACCAACTATCTTCTTAATATACAATGAATATTTTAACAATACCACTGTAACAATATATATATATAATATATATATATATATTATATATATATATATATATATATATATTGTGTGTGTGTGTGTTGTGTGTATATATATATATATATATATATATATATATATATATATGATGTATGTGTGTGTGTGTGCCCCCACCTCCTCTCGAGTTGGCCTGGTAAAGTAGAGAATTGGTTTCTTGCGTTCTCCATTTCACATGACCGGGCAAACCGGCTCATCTGGTATTGTTCTGAGCCAGGTGTCTAGTTTTCTTTCGAAAACCACGATACCAGTCGTGTTCCATAGTTCCTTGGGCAGCTGGTTGAACAGTTTCGGCCATGTGGATGCAACTATGCCGAAGGGGTAATTGGGGAATACGGGCTGCAAATATGCCGAGGAGGTATTTGGAAGATGGAGAAAGCAAATATGCCGAAGGGGTAATTGGGTGCCATTCCCGCCCCATAAGTAGAAAGTTGAATGTAGAGTAACCTAAACTAACCTAAACTAACCTAATGTGGGGAGTAATAGTGTATTGTGGCCTAACCTAACCTAACCTAAACCGGAAAATAAATCAATTAAACATAATCTAAGCTAACTCATCTCTCAAGCATCATTCGTCTCCTTATACAGTATATATATATATATATATATATATATATATATATATATATATATATATACACTCGTATATATACATATGTGTGTACTGTATGTGTTTACCTGACTCATAATCTGAACTTTAGCTGCCACCATTCAAATCTGTCTTAAGCATAACAGTGATATTACATCATCAGAAATCGAACCTTCAACCTCAGTCTTTATAGTTCAATAATTCGTTTATGCACCATCGGAAGTCGAAACCCCGACTTCATTGTGATGGTTAAAATGCATATACAGTATATATTGAAACCTGAAATCAGCACGATGCCCCGCTGCTACCATAAACAACAGTAATATTATCATAATAATAATAAAAAATACATGCCTTTGAATGACTTAGCGCGCGTGCGTTCGTCGTGCATTTTAGAAATAATACCTCCATGTAAATATTAAATGAGATCAGAAGAAAAAAATATGTATTTAATGAATAGTAAACATTCACGCGAAGTATATTTAAGATAAAATAATTTATTTCTCACTTACCTTAATGGAAACTTGGTTTCCTGTATTCTCTCTCTCTCTCTCTCTCTCTCTCTCTCTCTCTCTCTCTCTCTCTCTCTTTTCTTTCAGTCAGTGTAAATTACAGAAATTTGTGTGTATATATGTATGTACTCTCATTTATCTGCAGCAATATTATTATATTATATATGTCTGTACGTGATCTAAAGATTTGTGCATCGCGGTAAAGTTGAGTTAAACTTATGCGCCCAGTCATTGCATTAAGTAACTACTATACTGGTTTAAACAGGGCCTTATAAATTATGGGCTCCATTGTGGCTATGTCATTACACAGCTTCCAGTAAGATCAGCGAAGTTAAGACTGACATTGAGTCTGGTTAGTTGTTGGGTGGGTGACCATCCTTTGCGTTCAGATGATGTAGGGACCCGTAGTTCGGATTCCACGTTACGCTATAGTTTCCTTCGTTGTATGACCCTCATGGCTGTTTACATTGTATATCCACTCTAGTCTGCATATACTGAAATGTAAGGACACATTTAAAATACATTCTGATGTGCTCGTTAATGTCCAGAGTTACAAAACAATTTGCCCCGCTAATAATAATAATAATTAATAATAATTAATAATAATAACAATTAATAATAATAATAATAATAATAATAATAATAATAATAAGTGTCATAAAAACTAAAATACACCACCAACATCGAACAATATATAAAGGGAAAATATTCCCAAGGCAAATAATATATAATACTCTCCAATGTAGTAAAAAATTTTACATTTATTTAATGGTGTAATTATGTAATAATCTTTCGAATGAATTAACCTCAATGAGTGTTCACGCAACTTTCATAAAGCAATTAAAATCTAATAAATTCCAAACTTGCTGAACGTCCTTTAGTCTTACATTTTAAAAATATATAATTAATGTTCAACAAAGATATAATGATAATGAGGATGGTAGTAATGGGGATTATTATTGTTATTATTATTATTATGTTGTTGTTGTTTTAAGTATTTCTTTTATTATTTATGTTTAGTAGTCTCTCTTATTATTTCTTGTTATTCTTATTTTTCACAGTTTAACATTTTGCACATACATTTCGTACGTGTCTTATATATATATATATATATATATATATATATATATATATATATATATATGCAATGACCACGCAGTATATTAATGTATAGAAACGACGTAAGTATAGAGGAGCGTTCTGCACACGAGAAAGAGAAATAACGAACAAATGAAAAATGAGGTGACCGCCCGGGAATCGAACCCAGGATCTTCCGATTGCCGGTCAGATATGCTATCCACTACACCACGGGCCTCGATCAGTCAGAAGTCGTAATTCTCATACATAGGGCAGAAACCAATGCCCTAAGAGGGCACCCTCGCAAATCGTGAATATGTACATTTAACTGCAATGACCACGCAGTATATTAATGTATAGAAACGACGTAAGTATAGAGGAGCGTTCTGCACGTCGTTTCTATACATTAATATACTGCGTGGTCATTGCAGTTAAATGTACATATTCACGATTTGCGAGGGTGCCCTCTTAGGGCATTGGTTTCTGCCCTATGTATGAGAATTACGACTTCTGACTGATCGAGGCCCGTGGTGTAGTAGATAGCATATCTGACCGGCAATCGGAAGATCCTGGGTTCGATTCCCGGGCGGTCACCTCATTTTTCATTTGTTCGTTATTTCTCTTCCTCGTGTGCAGAACGCTCCTCTATACTTACGTCGTTTCTATACATATATATATATATATATATATAGGGTGTTTATAAAGTCCCAATCTATTTCAGTGAAAACGTAGCAAAAAGGGTAAAATTCAATAACAATATAATAGAAGGCATACATTTAATGAATACTTAAGCATATGATTCTACATGAGCACCATTATTATCTCTACAGAGTTCGAATCTGTCAGCAGCATTGCGGAACACATTTTGGAGCATGACAGGGGTTATTTTTGTAAATACTGTTACGATACGAGCACGTAAATCTTGCGGATCTGTAATCCTCGTTTGATAGACGTTTGATTTGATAAAGCCCCATGCAAAGAAATCCAAGGGCGTTAGGTTAGGAGATCGAGCCGCCCAGGGCCTGTTGCCGCCACGTCCGATCCACCGATTTGGAAATCATTCATTTAGGTACTCCCGAACAATGTTTGCGTAATGACAAGGTGCCCCATCTTGTTGAAAGACGACGTTGTTTAAAATGCCATCTCAAAGAAGCTGCGGTTCCATGAATTGCTGAACCATGTCCAGATAAATAAGCCCTGTGACTGTAGCTTCAGCAAAGAAAAAGGGCCCATAAATCTTAGATTTGGTCATACACAACTAGACAGTAACTTTAGGAAAATCTCGTTCCCATTGATAGAAATCAACTGGCTTTTCATTAGCCCATATGCGGCAGTTATGGCGCTTAACCTTTCCATACGTGTAGAAAGTTGCTTCATCACCGAAGAGAATGTGGTCCATTAAATTTTCATTCTGAATGTGTTCAACAAGATCGGCACACATTGCACTTCGCTTTGGATAATCCTCTTCATGTAAGTCATGAAGCACCTGAATGTGATAACTTCTCTTCTTCAACGTCGATTTCAAAATTTTGTGGGCAGTTGATTTGGGTATCCCGAGTCTACGTGATGTGGTGCGAATTGACACGCTTGGATGTTCATCGATAACATTACGTACCGCATTTACAGCATATTCAGAGACACTCGGACGTCCAGATCTTGACTCATCATGAACAGATCCCGTTCTTTTAAATTTATTAAGCAAATCACGAATTGTCTCGTCTGTAGGATCTGGCTTGTGAAATGTTCTTTCAAACCTCTCTCTAATTTCTTTGCATTTCTTTCCTTTAATCCGAAGTGTCACCACCATCACACGTTCCTGTACATTCATTTTCATAGGGTTCTGCAACAAAATAAATAAAAACTGTTAATTCAACGAAATAGATAGGGACTTTATAAACACCCTGTGTGTGTGTGTGTGTATATATATAAATTTTATATATATATATATATATATATATATATATATATATATATATATATATATATATAGTAAAACCCACGAAGTTTTTCGACAGAACTTACTCTCTTCTTTCAGGCGGCAACACTAAAACTGAGCGTAAAAGTAAAAAATTTGAAAAATAAAAGCTAAAAACATCATGCTCCAAGTAGTTCAAACCGGCGGAAAATGTCCCAAAAAGCGGAAGATTTTTAAAAGCCAAAATTTGGTCGTGAGATCGAGTGAGAAAGTTGTGTTTTATATTAAAATTGCCGGTAATTTTTTTATAAAAGAGGATTCAACAAGTTATATATATATACTGTGTATATATATATATATATACATATATATATATATATATATATTACACTGGGTGTTCAGAAAGAAACGCAACCCGTTGGAGGATGCATAATTGCATATATCATTGCAACCTAACCCTTTTCTTTCTATTTCAGTGATCATTAAGTACAAGAATGGTATTCACAGTTCAAGAAAGGATATTCATTGTTGAAACTTAGATTATAAAGCGAAGTTATGAAGTCACCACGAATGAATTTGTACGGAAATACGGCGCAGACAGTAGACGGCATATCGAGAAAGACATTAAAACAAATGTTCCAAAACGTGATTCGTCGTGTACACTTAATGTGAAAATCATTATGGCCAACACAGTCAACAATTTTTGTAATTTACTAATAAACATGTTTTCTCCAATAGGTTGCGTTTCTTTTTGAATACTGTATAATCGGTGATGTGGAACCGAACCCGGAACTGGTAAATTTTAGAGAAATTGGACCCGGAACCGGAACCGCCAAAACCATACGAGTTTCCGGTTCCGGTTAGGTTTTATTATATTAGTGCTACGAGTCGCCCGCCAGTGCCAAATAACCCCTCAAAAAATTCACTCTCCCCAAGGATCGGTCAGTTGGCCTCAGTGTACTCTCAGGGAAGGTGAAAGATACACATGCTGCTTTCAGTCCTCTGTGGCTTCGGGTACTTCATGTTGACCGTACTTTATGCTGACTTTCGCCTCACCCTCAGTCGATTAATACCTACCCTTTTCTTGCAAAGAAGGGTATATATATACATAATACAGTCAAATACTGAAACACCTGTATCATAGTTATCATTCATGATATTCATGAAGCTGCGTACACCGTGTCAGCGTTGCCCCGTACTAAGGTTGAACGGCTCTTCTCGGCGCTGAAATTCATTCTCCGAGAGAGACGGTCAAACATGAAGAATGACTTCTTGGAGTCAGTCCTATTCGTACGCCTAAATGGCTTTTGAGCTCTATTACACGTTAAGTTCAACAAAAATTTATCTATAAATAAATAAATATATAAAATGAAAAAATAAAAGCATTTCTTTCAATTTCCTTGTGGAATTCATTCACTCTTGCCAAGGAACCGGTTCCAGAATCGGTTCCGGAACCGATCGGGTTGAGCTGGAACTGAACCCGAACTCGGAACCGTTTACTTTCATATGCTATGAAGAACGTTCATTTAAAAGAAATTATTTACCTGAAATACGTACAAATGATAATGGGTGTAAACTGAAAGAGTTATGCAATGAGAAAAAGTTGTGTAACAAATTCCTTTTTTTAACATATAAGAATTTAAGTGTACTTGGTATAGAACAAATGATATACGTCGTGAGAGAAGTTTGATAGATAAACTATGTACTAGTAAAAAGAAATATACTGAAAGAGGTATGTAACACGCGTGTAGTGTGATGTATGAATGGGGGGGTTTCTCTGCCAACATGATAGTCTTGTGTAAACTGAGGTTGTGCGAAAAATAGAAGAGCGTAAATGGAAAAAGAGGTGGAATACGAAAGAATGAAAGTGGAAAAGTTAATGATGTTAGAAGTAGCGGATGAGTATAGTAAGAGAGTAAATGATGAATTGAGTGTACAAGCCGCGGAGGAAATGGATACGAGTGAGATGTGGAATGCGTACCACGAATGTCTGATTGAATGTGATATACAAAAGGTTGTTAAGAGTTTTGTGGCTGCGCGCGAAAGAAGATTGTAAAAGTGAATGTGGGGAATAGAAAGTTATGGAGAGTTAAAGAAATTCGGACTGTCATATGATTGTGAATGGTGAAACAGTACGTAGAGGCGGGAGAGTCTTTAAATATCTGTAATGTGTACTGAACAAAAGAGGTACGAGTGCGGGTGAAGTTAATAGTAGAGTGAATCAAGGCAGAAAGGTGATGGGTGCGCTGAAAGCGGTTGTGAGAAAATGGGGACTGGATAAAGATGTTTACGTGAAGGTGTGTTGATACTGTCATTTCTGTATGGTTGTGAAACACTGGCATGGCCTGAAAAGGAGAAATCGAGAGTAAAGGCAGCTGAGTTGGATAGTCTGAGAAGTATGTGTGGCGTTCGTCGGATTGACAGAGTAAGTAATTGTGTGGTTCTGGAAAGATGTGGTGTTCAAAAGTCAGTGAATATGGAAATTGAGGAAGGTGCTACTGTAGTATGCGGTCTACCTACGATTCGGCGGTCTACCTTTTAATTATAGCTTCTTATCTTGTTTACTAATTGTTTGTTTACATCCCATTGTCAATCGCCCTTGACGATTGGTTAGGTTTAGTCATGATATTTTCGTTAGTTTTAACGAAAATATCATGATTAAACCTAACCAATCGTAGGTAGACCGCATACTACAGTAGCACCATTGAGGAAAGTGTTTAGGTAGTTTGGTCATGTCGAAAGAATGGAAGATGACTGTTGTGAAAAGGGTGTATAAGAGTGTTTGTGAAGGTAGGAGGAGGAGGAGGAGAGGAAAGCCGAAAGAAAAGAAGATGGAGGGACATGGTGAATGATTGCTTAGGTAAGCGTGGATTTGATGTGTGATGCACGAGAAGTGGCTGCAAGTGGGTTGGAATGGAGGAGATTTGTTAGAAATACGTAAGTTTGGAACTCTGTCTCTTTTATTTTTTAGTTTTTGACAAAGCTTGGAGGCGGCACCACGCATGGCGTATGAAGTGCCGCAGGTGTGAAATTTTGCCAAGTCGGGGGAAGGGCGCTGGTCCATTAGGACGCCTGTGTGGATGAATGTGTCCGCTTTACGCTTTGCCTTTCCTTCTTTCATTATCTTCTGTACTTTACATCCAGGTTGTTCCTGCCTTTTCACCCCAAATCTTTGGGAAAAAAGATTTTTTATAATGTGATGTATGTACTATATGTATGTACTCGTACAGTACTCATTAATTTCATTACATTACGTACATTTTTTACATTATGTACATTTTTTACGTACATTTTTCATACCCATTTTTACACATGCCCGTATGGGAATGTCTCGTTAAAAATTGATTAATCAGATGTTAATTAATTAATTTTTGCATTTCACAGATCATTACATTGTCATGAGCACTTTTTTGTAACAAATATTGGATCACCTGAAAATCAGGCCCCCAGCCTTCTTTAGTTAGCCTTATAAGGCTAACTAACAAAAATATCACGACCTAACCTAACCATTCGTTAGGTCAACTGTACGCCCTTGACGATTGGTTAGGTTAGGTCGTTATATTTTCGTTAGTTGGCCTTATAACTACAGAAGGTGGGGGCCTTGATCTTCAGGTGATCCCAAATATTTAACTAGAATCGAAATAAAGTAAATTTTCAAATTGTGTAACATGGAACTTCAATATACGTATCCGATATGCATCAAATTTGTATACAGTTACTGTATTTGTCATGCACTGTATCTGCTTGTACTGATAAAAATGCTGATTGGGTGCACAAAGTTTTAATTTTTAACTTTCTCTCTCTCTCTCTCTCTCTCTCTCTCTCTCTATCTATATATATATATATATATATATATATATATGAGCCGGGGTGTTGCAGAGTTTGATCCTGAACCGTCATTCTGAAGCCAACAAAATATATATATATATATATTATTATATATATATATAATATATATAGTTGAACGAAATTCAATTCACTAATTGAACGTACGAATGAAAAATGTCGTTTTAAAAATAAAAAAATACATAAAGTTTGCTAACATATTTACAATTCTTTTCTTTTATATTAAATAATCTATTTTGTTAAAACACTGAAGTTTGAATGTTTACTATTTAGACTCGATTTTAGTTTACGAACCTAATTTAAAGGATAAGGGTTAGGTCTGCTTTAAAACGAAGGCCTTTTGTTATTCCTTTTGTCTTGGTCAATAATTTAAGTAAATCCTTAGAAAGAGTTTGCTTATCTAAATGTTAGAAGGTGGATTTTAGTTAAGCAGTGGGCGTGTTATCGCAAAAAGGTCTGCATATCGCACCCACGTCTCTGATTGGTCAATTAGCTTCCAGAATCGTGAAAATAGGCGGAGCTTAAAGCCAGGTGAAGAGAGGAAAAGCTGAGCAAATAGGGCGGATGCCAGTTGCACCTTGTCTGTTCGGGCGGTAGTGATTCTCGAGTTTTTTCTGACACAAGCGTCAGACACGTGTTGTTACGTCTCTGCTTAAGAATTTCAATTCACTTTTGTTTTCTTGAATCAAATAATTTTTAGTATCGAATTTTTAAACTGTTTATCGAAAACAAAACGTAACAAAGACGTTGAAAAACTTAGGTACACTCAGAAATTAAGGTAAGTTGGCCTCTGTAATTATATAGGTACTAACGGCTATATAAAATAATTAACTCATAAAATTGTTATCAATAACAAAATGCTCAACATTGTTGCTAGGTGTCGCGTAAACAAATCACTGTCTAACTTATAAGCGTGGCATACGTGGATACAGACAACTACATGTCGTTGGTATTGGTACAATGCCAAGATGAAGCCAATAACCCATGTTTCGTGAGGCAGTCATGTGCCAAAATAATAAAGCAAAGACCTGTTTTAAACCCATTTATGAATCATCGAAAATTTCGGCGTAAATTACTGTATGTGACATCTCAAACTTTATAATTATATATATATATATAACCACTTTTTATATAAATTTCAGCTCAAGAGATATTGTATTCTATACAATACATAATAAATTTATATCAAATCTATTTCCTATACAACTCCGGACCCCAAAAAAATAGAATACTGTCTCAAATGCGCTCATGACCTTGATAATACCTTTAAGTTTTACACCTTTATGAAGAATATCGAATATCTGTGACGTCATTATGATAAAAAAGACACCTCTGTGTGCCAATTTTGAAAAAAAAAAAAAAAATAGCAAAAACATCATTAAAAAAGTGAAAAATAATGTATAGCGAAATACCAAAATATTAGAATATCTTGTCAGGTATTACAAAAAAATAGAATAAAGTCATTATGTTTAGCGAGTACTGCCGATATAGTAAATCTTTATCAAAGACTTTTTAACGCTGCATCTTATTATTTAGTTAGTCCACGGCCTCCAATCGACGTGGCATTGAGTCGACAAACCTATTGCATTCTTCTGTAGTTATCGATTGCCAGGTTGTCATTAAAACAGCTTTTCAGTTCACTCAGCGTTCCTGGTTTACGCTTTTGGACCTTCTGTTTAGCAATATTCCAAAGATTTTCTATTGGATTAAGATCGGGAGAATTAGCTGGCCATGGTAGTACTTTAATTTCATAAGCACCAAACACGCCGATGTTGCATGAGCTGGAGCCAGGTCATGTTGAAAAATAAATGGTTCGTCTCCATACAGCTGTTGTGCAGACTCCAGCATGAAATATTCTAAGATTTCTTAGAATGCAAATGGTGTGGGGTCACTTGTAGTTGGAAATAGAACTGTTAATAGTCACGTTTATCTGTATGGAGACAAACCATTTATTTTTCAACATGACCTGGCTCCAGCTCATGCAACATCGGCGTGGTTTGGTGCTCATGAAATGGAAGTACTACCGCACCAGCTAATTTTCCCGATCTTAATCCGATAGAAAATTTTCGGAATATTGCTAAGCAGAAGGTCCAAAAGCGTAACCTAGGAACACTGAGTGAACTGAAAAGCTGTTTTAATGACAACCTGGCAATCGATAACTACATAAGAATGCAAGAGGCTTGTCGACTCGATGCCACGTCGATTGGAGGTCGTGGACTAACTAAATAATAAGATGCAGAGTTAAAAAGTCTTTGAGAAAGGTTTAATATAGTTGCAGTACTCGCTAAACATAATGACTTTATTCTATTTTTTTGCAATACCTGACAAGATATTCTAATAGTTTGGTATGTCGATATGCATCACTTTTCACTTTTTTAATGAGGTTTTTGCTATTTTATTATTTTTTTCAAAATTGGCACACGGAGGTGTCTTTTTATTATAATGATGTCACAGATATTCGATATTCCTCGTAAAAGATGTATAACATAAAGGTATTATCAAGGTCATGAGCGCATTTGAGATGGTATTCTATTTTTTTTTGGACCAAGATTGTAAATCGTTGTACAGAAATGTAAAGGTAACTGTTCGTTTATTTTTTTACTATATAAGACGTCTATACGTATATAATGCGCCTGCCTCGGTGGTGTAATGGTTAGCGTCCCTGACTACGAATCCATCGGGCCCGGGATCGAGACCCGGTGACGGCAGGCGGCGCGCAGCAAAACTTAACTGTTCATCTTCCACACAATAAAAAAAATTGGTTGGTAGATAAATGAGTACTCTGGGTAGCCTAGTGGTTAAGATGCTGGGCTGCTGGTAGGGCGTGGTTCAAACTCCGCGTTAAACTGTAGGTCTAAGGTGGAGTGACAAGCTTGACCTTCGTCAGAATGAACAATTCGGGCGGAAGAAAAACCAAGGTTATATTTAAAAATGCAGTATCACATATATGTAAAACAATGTACTAAAACAAACGTAGATTTTCGTAAAATCTTATAAAAAAGAGTGGAAATATTTAATATTTTCGTAAAAACAATGTTTGAACGCTTCTTTTTGTATATAAATTAAATAAATTTTTATACGCGATTCGTAAAACACAGAAATACAGAAATACAAATCTTTCTAAAAAGATATTACACAGGCAGAAAATCAAAGAATTCCTTACGATTGTAGAAAATGCCGAAATCCTTACATGTAATCCACTGAGTAAGAATTCTATTACCTGTTCGTGAATTTTTGATGACCCTTAGAATTTTTCCACTTCAATGGATTCAAGTGTAATTAGCAACATTATGACAAATTATTTTCGTAAATAAAGTCTTAAAGAACCTTTTTCAGGTGATTGGAAAATTGTATATTTAGCTGCGTAACTGTACCTACCCTTATTTTAGGTTTATTACTTAATTTTGTTCGAAATTATAGCGTCCGTGAATCTTGTTTTGCGCGTAAGCAGCGTTATATACAGTGGCGCTGATAAGTATTCGTACGAAAAAATGTTTCAGTTAATATTCTAATATTTTCTAATCTTTTGTACCGTGCGTAGAATAGTTAGGAAAAGTTTACCATTCGTTTGGAAAAATTTAACAAATAAAAAATAGTTTATCTTCAACTTATAATGT
This sequence comes from Bathynomus jamesi, assembly GCA_023014485.1. Classification (NCBI taxonomy): domain Eukaryota; kingdom Metazoa; phylum Arthropoda; class Malacostraca; order Isopoda; family Cirolanidae; genus Bathynomus; species Bathynomus jamesi. Next base: position 90,944 of record JAJOZX010002632.1, on the reverse strand, counting down.
AAAACAGGGGTTCCCAAACTTTTACCACCAAGGACCCCTAAATATTAATTCCGTACGGACATAGACCCCCCCACAAAAAAAATTATGAATTCAGTTACAAACTATAGTATATTTCATAAACATAGATAGCTTTTAAATTAATGTAAAATTAAACATTCTACGCTCATTAAACCAGTTTAATAAACACTTACCGAATGTCTAGTGTGAAATGGAAATTTATTTTAATATAGTTAATGTTACTATTTTTCCAAAAGCTTAGAGACCCCCTGGAAGCTTCCTACAGACCCCTGGGGGTCTGTACAGACCACTTTGGGAATCCCTGAATTGTAAAACATCAAAGAATTTGAGGAAAATAAAAAAAGTTAAAATGCAAAAGTTTTCGTACATTTATTTACAAAATTACTTAGTACTTTCTGTCCACCTTAGGCTTCAAGACTAAAATTTTTATCAGAAGTTGGCAGTTTATTGATTAGAGGCTGTTGGCAATTCCGAATTCTAGAATTTTCTCCGTGAATCTTCGTGGAATGCGGATGACTGTACAGGCCATTAGTAAGCAATGTGTCGTTGTGGTAAAGAGCTGTCTACAGATTTTAAAAGATGTTATTGCTGCACATGGGTCTGGAAAGAGTTATAGGAAGATAGAAAAAAATTCGAATTCCATTTATGACGGTTGCTACATTTATAAAGAAATAGAAAGGCTTTGGAACAATCGAAACTTTACCGAGGTGCGGACGACCTCGCAATATTTCAGAACGTACAGCTCGACGGGTTGAAAAAATGGCTGCTGCGAATCCACGAGTGACTGCGTGTGATATTTATCAAACATTAAGATTGTCTAAGATCGATGTCCATCCCTCTACTGTATGTCGTACATTGAGAAAGAGTGGTCTGTAAGGAAGAGTTGCACGAAGAAAACTTTTGTCGCGAAAAGCGCACAAAGAAGCTCGTTTAAAGTACACCAAGGATCATCAAAATAATAGATTTACATTCTGGAGGAAAGTTCTCTGGACAGACGAGACCAAAATTGAATTATTCGGGAACAACGAGCAAAGGTATGCTTGGCGAAAATCAAATACTGCATTCGAGGAAAAAAATTCTCCCTACGGTTAAACATGGCGGTGGTAGTTTGCTTCTTTGAGGATGCTTTAGTGCTTCCAGTCCAGGAAAGCTTGCTGTCATCAATGGAATCTTGAATTCGAAGAAATATCAGAAAATTTTAGAAGAGAATGTATTGCCTTCAGTTCGGGAGTTGGGAATGGGTCGCAAATGGGTACTGCAACAAGATAATGATCCAAAACATAAAATTAAGAGCACCATGAAATGGCTTCAACAAAAGAATTTCAATCTTCTCGAGTGGCCTAGTCAAAGTCCAGATCTCAATTTAATCGAGAATTTATGGTTTGATTTGAAAATTCAATAACCACGTGATAGTATTTGAGGTGTGAGGAAATTGAAAGAAAGCTTATTTAATAGTTACAGTAAAGTCTTCATAAACCACACCCTCGATAAACCGTAAATTTAACTATGTGCGGTTCTAAGCCATACCCGGACCACCAAATCTGGGGACGACAGTAGGTGTATATTTTGTTGTAGCTTAACTTTATTTCATGTGTTTTTGCTACTTTTTTTGTTATTTTTTTATTACAACTTGAATATGAAGTTGGTCCCAGAAAAAAGCCTCTCACTTAGACGCACACCAATTAGTGTGGTTTGTGGAGAGTTTACTGTATATACTTGTACATACCTAATTTAAAGTTTGTTTGGGTTCACTTTCACGTTTTCTGTTTGTACAGGTGTCCCAACATTTATTTTAGCTTCTTGAATATTGTGTCTATAGGAATTGGCAAGCCAAATTTTAAAGTTTGATTTGTCCTCTTTCGAGTGGTATACGGAACTTTTCACCACATTTTTTATTCCTTTTATTTTAACGCGTAATTACGACAAAGTCGAGTAACGATAAAATGGGAAACGTTGATAGGAGACCCGAGATCATGCTTGCCGCCACAGAAAACTTTTGTGTGGCACGCTTCATGAAGTTCCCACTCTGGCAACCCCTAGACGCAGGCCACTTTTGAAGACCGGTACCCATTGTCCATGCACACGGCTTTTTCCTTTGAGAACAGGGGCCCCTACGTGAAGTCCTTGTTCATTCTGAAAAGGTGGACAAGTTGGAATTACTGAAACAGAATAAATTGCAACGGCCATCAACACTGTCGGCCGAGATATTGAGCCGGGCGTGGGTTGAAATCGAGTATCGATTAGATGTTTGCACAGACACCAACAGAGCAAGTGTTCAAGTTTAGTAATAAACTTGCATAAAACTTAACGTATTGTGCGTTATTTTAAAACAAAACTGCGCTATTTTATCGCTTTTACAACATGAAGTATAACTTGTTAAAATAATGGAGAACGTGTGTAGATACGTACTATCAGTGCCAAAAGAGAAAAAAAAACATTCTAATTGTTTCTATTATAAATTAATATAAAAGAAACAGAAAGCGTTCATGAACTTAGCCCCATTTCACTCTTTTTATTATTCAATTGTAAATCTGAATAAGAAAAGCTATACCATAACTACAAAGGAATTTTTAAGAACATCAAAAAGACTTGACGAATGCAATTATAATTCCTCACCAAAAAGAATTTAACATTACTTATATTTGCATTTATAACTCCGCTTTGCTGGCATTTATTATTACAAATTTCCTTTTCAAAAATATGTTCTATTACCTTTAAAGAAAGTTAAAATATCATTTGATATATTGATGTTTTCAATTCACTGATAATTCAATCATATACTTGCTTCCAACGCATACATAAATATACGCATAAGTACGTACATACACGCATACGTATAAATATACATAGGTCGCGTTTAAGTTAAATCTTACGATTTAGCGAGCTGAAGAAGGATTTAGCAAATTGGTGTGTTGCAGCAACATGCAGCTCAAACGTCACTCATCGAAGTAAAAAGTTATTTAAACCTATACGTATAGACCCTATAGGGTCTTAGTCATATTTTTCTGTTTAGCTATGCTAATGCCAAGCCTTTATAATGCTTTCGTAAAACTTGATTAATTTAAAGCGGCAATAATATATATATATATATATATATAACGTAAAGAACGACGCTTGTATAGGAGATATTCCGCGCAAGACGAGAGAGAGAAAACGGAACAAATGAAAAAATGAAGTAACCACCTGGGAATCGAACCCGGGATCTTCCGATTGCCGGTCAGACGCGATACCATTACACCATGGACTTCACTCTTCCAAATGCCGTAATTCTTCTACATACTCGCAGAAACCAATGCCCCAAGGGGGCACCTCCCGCATGCCGTAACATTATATACATTCAACTGCAAAGAACACGCAGTATAAATAACGTAAAGAACGACGCTTGTATAGGAGATATTCCGCGCAAGACGAGAGAGAGAAAACGGA